>BEXV01000727.1:139548-158926 GCA_003118195.1 Hemicentrotus pulcherrimus
TTTAAAAGGGGCAAAAGCAGAGTCATGTAGCACATCACTTCAAAGGAAATTATTTTACATTTAATAGCTGACAATGTGATTTCCTCCCTTCATGATAAATGATAAATGACTTACTTGTAAGAACATGATTTCTCGAAATGTCCTCTGCAGAGAAAACGGAAGAGAATGAGTGGAGAAGAGAGGAGATGGGGGGGGGGTAGGGAAAGAGAGAGTAAGAGCGAAAGAAGGAATTCAAAATGTTAGAAAATCATTCAAATAATGTTATGGAAAAAAAATGAAATCAAAGTTACTACACAGCCTAGTTTCTTACTTTCAAACAAAACATAAAACTTTATAGCCTTTTATAGCATAATTATTTCATGTAAATTTATTTAATTAAAGGCTAACAACTCTTATTTCCATAATTATATTTCATCTACAGAACTCCACACTTGAAAATTGTCCAAACCGCCAAAATTGAGGTGTATTGAACCTTTGTTATTGTTACTTGAAACCGTCATAAGCCTAAGTTCATGGAAATCCCATAGAAACATGTTTCAATTCAATAACACACGTTTCAATGGGATGTCCATAAACTAGACTTATGACGGTTTTGAGTAACAGGCCCCTGGATCTTTAAAAAAAAAACCAAACAAACAAACTCTAAACAGCATGAGTAAATTTCTCCTGAAATTCTAATAAGACAGTCTACATGTTACAGATGATTTAAACCTCCTGCTATTTATTTGCTTCTTACCTGAGCATCTGTTTGATTTCTGAAGGCATCAAAAATCTTTTTCAAAGCAACAACTTCCCTTGTTCTCCTATCGATGGCCTTCCATACAATACCATATGCCTGTGAAGGGAAGAACAAGGAAGAAAGGTTAATTCTTCCATTATGCCTCTTAAGCTATGGTCACAAATCAGAGTGGCTAATGACCGATTTGTAGCCTGCTTGGTCACCGCTGGAATGTAGGCATCACCCACGATTTTTGGAGAAGTCGAGCAGGCTGTAGAGGGGTAGATCTAGAGCTCCAGGGAAGTCTGGGCGGTGCCCTGTCGATTTCCTGTTGGTCGACGGTCGATTTTAGGTCAAAACTGGGCAAAATTGGGGAGCTTCTCTGCGGGGCATCCCAGCAGTGACCGACTGATGAACCACCAATTCCCGGGCGGTCTCCACCAGCCACCGGCTGATTTTAAAGAAATTGCCCGCCGCGCCGTCAGGATATCATAGTATCAGCGGGGCATCTGCGTGACATTGGCGCACCTGCACTAACTCTACATGTCATGATCAGGTAAACTTAACAAGAAGAAGGAATTTGAAACTGAATATAGAGGCTCAAGGCTGCGTTTAGAAGAATCTATAAAAAGCATAAGCCATGACTAGACCGAAGTATCCATACGAAAGACACCCATCGGCAACTGAGGTCATTTTACGCCGGACCTAGGGGCCTAGCTATCGTTTGATTGCCGCTAGACTACGGATTCCCCCACACAAGAACCTGCAATACAACCACTTATTACATTTATAATAGTTCACTACTACTTACTCCTTTTCCAAGGCGCTTCTTGATTTCATATTTGGCCATGACATGTTCTTCCACTTCTGAGGTCATGATGCTGAAAATCCCCCTAGTTTCAATGTATTAATCAAATATCTTTCCCATTTCTCGTGCAAAAATAAGCCAATTTGCACATAGCTAAAGCCGTATCACAAACCAACATGCCTCCGCTCAGTCTGAATGAGTCCTCTAAAATCGGAAGTGTAATTTTGTTTCAAGGTAGATTATGCTTTAGTTTGAGTGAAATATCTCTTAAAATATGTTTTATTTTAATCATTTTGAATTTTATAGCACTTCTTGCATCATACTTAAAATTGTTTAATGGGTAGTATTTTTTTTAAAGAACATCAATAGTGAAACGGTTTCCGCTACATTGCATTATGGGACGACTAGCTCCTGCTCCATGTACTATGTGCATACTACACTCTTCGATCGTATCCGGACGTCAGAAAATTGTTTAACGCAATACCTTGGCAACGCACCGCCTCCGTTGACGAGGGAAAAACGAAGAAGATGTCTTTAAGAAAATCTCTATAAAACCAAGGAGATGTGAGTTTCCCTGATACATCCATACAACACGATATTTACGATAAAGAAGATCGACCACACGGGACAAGGATGTTGCCTATCCAGGGGCGGATTAAGGGGGAGGTGGGGGCGCACGCCCCCGGCCCCTTTTTAAATGAAAAAATAAAAAACGAAAAAAATAAATTCACATAAACGTCAGTTTACTCACTCAGAAATGCCTCAGAATGTACCTAAGATCACCTTAAGGTTCAACATTTTCAAAAAGGCGAGAGTGAGAGGAGTGAAGGAAACCACAAAACCTCAAATTTGACCATCTATATAAATCGGGGTGCCGCGAGTATATCAAAAACATATTTTGGAGTAACGTATCCTTCAGAAACTGCAAAATGCCCATTGTAAGATTTTGCTGGTACTTTGATTAAAAAAAAAAAAAAAACATAGTAAAGTGTATTTTTTCCCCCTCGCAAAATTCAGACACAAGATAGTTTCAGGCTTAACAATTCCCATGGTGATGATATGATACGGGGCACCTCGCTGCCCGAATATCGTAATGATTCAGGACCTTGGCGCCCGAATGTAACCTTATTTATTGAATTTGATATCGAAATAAAATAGACTTTTATGCCACAACAAGGTGTTTATTTTGCTTTTAGCTTATTTTTATATGGCGGCAGTTTTGTCTATTTACTTTTCATAGTTCTGTAAAAAAGTGAGAAAAAAAAGGGTAATGATTCTACTTTTGTTTGTTGTAATCCATCTTGACCCACTCAATGGGGCCCCTCGTAAGAGAACGGAAAAATACAGAAAACTATGTGAAATGGTTTTGATATAATTATAACGATGCCTATAGTAAATTTTCTTTGGCTACAAATGTTAATTTCTCCGCCTCGCCACCTCCTCCATTTCAACGCACAAAATGACTAAAATTTAATTTACAAAAATGTATGAGTCAGGAGGGTCTTTACTAAATAGAGAACCCTATAATGATGTGCTATCCATAACATATTCGAGCAGTGTCACAAGGGAGAATGCACGTAGGGGGAAAAAAAAGGAAGGAGGAGGCCCTTTTTTATTTTGGGTTTTTTTTTCTTCAAAATGGCAGCTTGACACCGTTTCCTTCAGAATTTTTTAAAGATTTGGCCTCAGAAGGTCTTTTATTTTTTAAATTAAAAAACAGGGGGGGTGATGCTTTATATAGACTTGAATGTGGAAAACCCTTTGTATCACTTCGTACAAGTTTAGGGCGTGTTTATATGAGAAATAAAACCCTGTCCATCATTGTTTTCATGTTGCAAAGTTGTTAATAGACTTTCTGGAAAAAAGGGCACCCACATAGGGAAATCTCAAATCTAAAATATACAATGTTTTAGACATTGGTATATGACACTATATTTAGATTACTTTATCATGGATGATTTCAATATCTTTTCTCTTGATACATTATACAAAATATTGCTTCTCATACTTTCCAGTTGATGTGGATTGTCAAAATATTCATTTTAAAATGTGAACATTAATTTTACATCTTTTAAAGAGGAAAAACCCAATGCTGATGTGGTTATAAACACAATCGTAACGGAAGACTGAAAAGTCCTTGATAAGTAACATATTCATTTTTATCAGCTACCATTGCGAGCGGGCGAGCTTTGGGAGAAATTGCTCTTGAAGTGTCGCTTTAAATTTGGGGCACGTTCAATGACGAGAGGAAATGTGGACACTTATTGAAAGGGACAAAACACTTAGGAAAGGAGAACGGGTCAATGTACAATGTACGAAGGGTAATTATCAGAAGTGACAATCTGGCACTCCTTGCACCTAAACGAGGCACTCACCAGGGACAAAAAGGACACGTAAATATGAGAATGGGAAATGGGCATTTGATAGGGACATGTATAAGAGGTGAAAAGGGGATAGGCCCGCATTTATCTTAGGTGAAAGTGGAATTTTATTAAAAGGGGGGAAATGGCTCTTATTAAAAAAAAAAAAAAAGGCACATGTTAGAATAAACGGGGTACTTATCAGAGAGGAAAAGAGGGTAATTATAAGAAGGGAAAGGGTGCACTTGTCAAAGTAAACTAAAGAGCATCTCTCAAATTTGAATATGGGCAATAATCGGAAGTGAAGGGGGTACCTATCGGTAGTGAAACGAAATAACTTCTCGTACATGAAAAGGGTCATTTACCAGAGATGTAAAGGGGCACTTATGATAATGAAAAGGGGCATTTGTAAGAAGGGAAAGGGACTCTTTTTATATGGCGGCACTTATCGTAAGGAAAAGGGGTACTTATTCAAAAAAGGAAAAGGGGTACATGTGGAACCCTTTCCCTCTCCCTCTTCCTCTCTTTCTTTCTTATTTTTTCTCAATTTACTGACAAATTGATTATGACCATTTTATAATTTTTACAATCATTTTTTTGTTTGTACTTATTACTGAATTTTTAAATCTACTGTTTTCAATGCATTTTTATATGATACAATTTGAGTCATTGTTAGTCTTTGGACATGGAAAAGGGGCACTTGTCTAAGTAAAAGGGGCAACCTCTTATATTTGATAAGGGCAATTATCAGAGGTGAAGGTGGCACTTATCAAAAGTGCAAAAGTGAAAAGGGACACCTTTCTTTCCTGAAAAGGGGAACTTGCTAGAAAAGGGGCACTTGCTAGATATTTAAAAGGGCTCTCATGAGAATGGAAATTGACACTTATTGCATAGGAAAATGGGAACTTGTCGAAGGGAAAGGGGCACATATCAGAGGTGAGGGGCACTTTGACAGAGTAATAGGGCGGGGCACTGTGCCTCCTCCCCCCCCCCCGATTTTTGGTGTGTCTTAATTTGGGACAACCAATTTGGATGATACCTTTTTATGTAAAGTGCACGACTGACTTATATGTCGAAAATCGACAAATAAATGTACATGTTTTTTTCACGTTGTAAGTGATAGACCCGATATTGATTTCTGTTGAGTATAGGTAAATGGATTAGTATTGTTAGCCCCCCCCCCCCCTCCATGTATTGTAAATTTATCAAAGTTCTGGTTCTATTTCTATTTTTATTATATTTCTATATAATTATTAATCTACTTCTTTTTAAAATCTGTTTTGTTCTTGTAAAGGTGATTTATTTTACAGACCGCCTCTTTTCAACATTTTCAATATCTTAATTTAATAAAAGTTGACGATGAACTGAGATTATTTATCTTGAATCTTGAATTTTGATGGGTTTTTTTATTTTTTCCTATTATTTTTGGCTTTTTCAGGATACCGTAAGTGGTAGCGACAGAAGAAAGGAAGGACGTTCAAATCATTCAAAAAATTATTTCATTCTCAAACAGTAAGATCTCATTTAATTTCTTTGTAATCAGAGTTTCTATAAATTCAAGTTTATTCATGAAAGTAATTGGTGTGTACAAGGTTTGGTGTCTACATCTAAACTGGTGATTAATTGAAGTAAATTGGCCCGGCCCACTTTTGTTGTTCTCAGCCTCCGCGAAGAATCATCGGAATGTGGCGAGAGTCGCAGGCCGGTGAGCCAGGCGAAAAAGTGGGTGGAGCTCGGTACCAGTACGCTTCCTATATCCGGCGGCGCACAGCTTTCCTCCTCGACGTCTGCACGTAGATCTACTGCAGCTTGCAGTTGCAAGTTGCAGCCACTCTTAGCAGCATTACTATCCTGGCTGTGGGCGCTGATCCAAGAATGAGGATCGTTTGCATAAACAAGGATATCCTAAAAATGGAAAAATTGCGTCCTAGAAAATTCAAAATGAGGAATTTTCGTTGACATTGTTCTTTGTTGCACAACTCTGTCGAGTCTGTGGGTTTCGGGTTCCCAAACGCACGCTGCACTGGCATTACGAAAAACGGATTCCGTGTAATAAAAAATATCCCCAGTTCACCGCATCGAGCGCTGTACAGTGAGTTTACACGCTCTCATTGGCTGATCCCATTGAATGGCTTCAAATTTAAGTGAGACTGAGAGAGGGCCTAATTAACTTGAGCACAATTTAATTTCAATGGCAAAGTCAATATGTAATTATTACATGTAGGCTTCTACGTCACACCACAAAGATTTTGACACGTACTGCTTTAAACAGGTGACACACTTCACACATCATAACTCACACACACTTGGCATTGCATACACATAAAATTTAAAAAATCAATGAGCATAGAGGTGTCTTGGTCGAGCAGATACGTCGACGGACTGTCGATCTTAAGGTCCGCGGTTCGAGTCCCGCCGCGGCACTAATGGCCATTGGACACTCAACCAAGGTGATGTAAATGGGTACCTGGCAGGAATTAATTCCTTGAAATGCTAGAGCACCGCAGTGGCTGCCTTGCTAAAGCAAGGGTAATAATCGGGGCAGCGCCAGGAGCGTCACAATGTGACGGACATGTGCGCTCTATAAGAAGCCACCATTATTATCATTATTATTATTATTATTATTATTATTATCTCAGAATAAATTTCCAGTTTGTAGATCTAGACCTACCTTAAATATGGTGAAAATGAGAATTGTTCAAAATTAGTTGAGTATAACTTTAGCTTAAGTGAAAAAATCATAACAAATGGAAGGGTTTGACTGAAATATCATAATTTTAGTATTAAAAAAAAAAAAACGGAAAATCGCAAGCTTGCTCCTTGCACAAATAAGTTGTAGCATTGTCATTGAGTGAATGGAGAACAGCGATAGCCAATCTGAAGGGCCCATGTCGGCTAGGCTAGGCGCCAACTTACGAAAATGAGGCTGAGATAGGATGAACGATCTGCACATGCGCTAATTGTAAGCTAAAGTTCTACTTGCACCGTCTACTTTTATGAGTTGTCTGTCTTCCCAAAGATTTATCACTCATGATAAGGTGTCTGATCGCGCAACCGATGTTGTGTCCTGAAATCCTTCCCATAGAGATTGCACTCATCACTATGCAGTCTAACTCAGGGAAGCTCCAACGCCGATGCCGAAGTTGTCGGAGATTCAGGTACTTGCATCAAAAAACATTCCAACAGCGGGTTGGGCGATATTATCACAAAATATGCAAAGGGAGTAATTACAATTTTGACTTACTAGGTTGCTTGACTCCTTTGGGCATCTTTCCATCAACTTGAAATTATAATTTGAAGAAGTCTTGATGGGAAAAGAGGGTGATTCTTCGTCCTACACCAACGATTCTTCCATGTTGTTTCGTTGATTCAACCGGCGAAGAGAAAGTATGCACCAGGCATGTTAGAATGTTTTTTGACGCAAGTACCCTGAGCTCTGACGCCTTCGGCATTGGCGTCGGAGCTTCCCGGAGTTATATGCAATCTAGACCGTATGTGCATTGCATGATCATGCAAAATTGCTCAAAGTGCTTAACTTTTAATTACCAAATCGAGATTCAAACCTTCATTTCTTGTGAAAAATAGGACATACATGTACATGACATATTCATAATTCCTGCAAAGTTCTACAGAATATGATGTTGGCTGCAAAAGGGTTAAAAAAAAGTGATTTAAATGTTGTTTGCATCCTAGCTCCGAAATTTGCCACTTTTTATAAATGATGTCCGGATCGATTAGTAGTCCCAGTCGTAAGGAATCGATCCATGCGCTTGTTTTTTCCCTAGCCCCAAGGGATCACAAGTTATTACAGTTTGAAAATAACGTTCCCCCATTTTTCGGATCAGCTAAGTAGGGAGGCTTGAGCGCTGCTCAGCCCAAATCCATGGCCAGCACATGCATATATGCATTCGGACACACACGCTATTGCCTGTATGTGTGTGCGGATTGCCATACAGACCCTAATTCAACGCGGAAGAAAGTTTAGTGGAGCTTGCGTTCGCGCTCAAGTAGCGCATGCAGCTATTAAAGTAACACTGGTACGCTTGCATGCGTACAGGTATGCTTTCATATTGCGTAATGCCACTGTTTTGCTAAATTTTAGCAATAACAAAATAACCCTGCAGGTACGTCTTTTTCGCCGATTCTTTCAAAAATTGGATGAATATTGCTTACCGTAATTAACGTTGTATTAACCGCCCCCGTGTATTAACCGCACCCCTCTTTTTCGGCCTTTTAAAAAACAAACAAACAAAGAACAAAAAAACAAATCGCGCTCCGATGCCATACCCAGCAGTTTTTTGCAATGTATACATTGAAATGGATTCAAATAGCGACTTGGCGTACTGGATGCGATCGCGGCAGGTCGTTAAACGGCCCCTTCTTTTGCTTTTGCAATGTTCTGGCACGAACTTTATCATGCACGAACTTAGATCGGGAGTGCCAGGAGGGTCAAATCTGACTGACATGAGCGCTATACAAGAACCCACTATTATTATTATTTATTATTATAAGATCTATCAGCAGATGTTGTTTTTGGAAGATTATTTTCATCTTCATCTTTCATCTCCAATGGAAAAATTGAATAATCATTCAAACGCCCTACTCAAAACGCGAAAGTCTCTGTACACAGTAAATTTGAAATGCATCAAGTTTTTTGCATCACCAATGCACGACTCATTGGCTCGACTCATTAACTCGATGTGTACTTTAACATGTACATGTACATACATTCAGAGATCAAAGTCCCCTATACCTCTCTCTCTCTCTCTGACAGTGTTGAATGCAATGACGCTTGTTATAATAAATCAGTGTGGACTTAATGACTGTAAACATGAACGGAAAAAAAATAGGGAACAAGGCCAGGGGCAGTTAGAGGGAATTTCTTTTTTTCTCTAAAAAGAATTTCTTGTTAAGTAGAATGAGGCGTGACCGTGTGAAAACAGCTTCACAAGCCAGTAAACAAGAATTTGTTGTTGCTGCTAGCTGCTCCTGCTGCTTGGAACTTTCCAGTTCAGTTGGAAGAAGTGAGCTATAGTAATTTTTATTGATACAACTTATTTCTAAGTACTTTCTAAGTACTTTCTATTTATAAATAAATGATGTATTAAAACCTTGCTCATCTTTTGTTTTTCATATTTAAATTTTGTTGGTGATAATTTTTATGTGATTTTGTTTCTCATGCAATAAGTGATGTATTTGCTTGTGCTTGGGCATAACTTGATGGTGTTGTGGCTTTTTTTCTTTCATATTGAAACAAAATGCAGCACAACAGAAATGCAGATCATGATTTTTCTATAAGTACAGGTTGTATGTTTATATATTTTCATGTTTTGCATTTGTGCCCCATGTGCCTTATAAATCCTTAGTATTATCATTATACATGAATACATGTACATGTCCTGTTTTCTTCACCCTGGTAAACGTACACATAATCTTGCCTATATATATTAATGTAGGCTTTAATACTACAAATGTATTTACTGCATCGTGTTGTTATGTTGCAGGTACATAGCCAAGGTTGAGCCACAGTACAGCGTGCATCATTGACACATCCCCAGTGAAGACGGACAAACGCAGTTGCAGCCTCAACTCCAATGCAGCAAGCTGCTGTGCTGCTGGCAGCACAGGTCAATAGCGCCCCCATGTGTTCATGAGCTGCTGCGCCTGGTGCTCTATGTTCAAGAGGCGACGTGACGGCGGGGCCAGCAATCACCCGGCGGTGTCTGCGGACCAGAATGCAGTGCCACTTCGCCGCTCCGTCCCGAAGCAAGAGGAGTCCTATTCTCACCACAGCAACAACTCGGCCCAAGTTCGAGTGAGTAGCAGCATCAAAAATAGCCTGCTAGCTTCCCCTATATTCAAGCCTCATTCACACGTGATGTGGTAAACTGCCTCAAAAAGCTCCCTTGAGCAACATTTAAATGAATGGCAGGGGGGTGGGGTGGGGGTGTATCTCGGGAAGGAAAGCGATCACTACATGCAAAATAATCCTCTAAGCATACTTACTTACATGTACAGTTTACATTGTATATATATTATATATGTGTACATGTATCTTTGTATTATCAGATACAGAGAGTTGAAGCACACCTTGCTTATAGACGTTAGTACCCTTTGCTGCATGTTATTTTCCTGACAGTTTTCTTCTATCAGTATGAACAAGGCTTACCGCCGACTGTTATTTGATCAGTAACTCATTAAAGCCACTTATATTATACTGAACACTGCCAATGAGTCATACTGCAGTCACTAACTGTCTGCCAAATTTAACACTCTTGAGCTTATCCATAGTAATAACAGTGTGTCTGCTTAAGTTTGATCAAAGCAATGAAAATATACATGTACATGTACAGCATCTTCCCTGAATCTAAGACTTTCTAAGGTGCATTCATACTGTGCAGTTTGGAGCCTTCCTTAAAGGTACTACATGTATGTCCCATTTGCAGGCCCCCAAAAAATATGAGGTTAAATTCCAACGGCATTTGAAGATAATACTAATTTAGAACTTCCCTAAAAAAAAAGGGGGGGGGGGCTTGAAAATGTCCTGAAGTTGGAAAATAACGACTGATAGTTGTCAAATAGACTTAAGTGCTACCAAGTCAGTAAGTAATAGTCTGATTTTCAGACCGTCGTACCGAATGGTTGTACGTTTTGTGCTTCACAAAGACTTAATCAGTTTATTTTGACCATTACAAGAAGTGGGTTATTGATCAATGTAGACAAATGCTCATGTACCCTTTACAGCTCATTTTATATACCGTATGTTATAATTAAAGAAGAAAAAAGCCAGTCAGTCACTCGATAGTGTCTGACAGTAAAGTCTAGCAAGTCAACAGGTTTCCTTGCATAATTTGAATATTAGGACACTGCTAACGTTTAAATTGCACACATAGGACATACATGTACATGACATATTCATAATTCCTGCAAAGTTCTACAGAATATGATGTTGGCTGCAAAAGGGTTAAAGAAGAATACAAATCGTATACGATGTACATGTATCAGTCATTAGCTTTCTTTCTGAAACTTGGGTCAAGTTTTGCATTGCCACTTCACTCTTGAGACAAGAGATCTGTTTTTAAGATCAGTTGACAAGGTTTGTGGTTTCATAAATCAACGCCTTGGCTCCGGCCAATGATTTGTGTGTTTCTCGGTGGGACAACTTACACTAAAATATGGATTTAAGTAGTATCTTCTCCTGGGAGACTAGGACTACTTCAGTTTCACAGAAAACAATTTCTAGATTATTTGTTTCTTGGTTGGATGGATTTTCTTTCTTTGATCTTGAGTTAGCATCATTTCCTTCCTTATTAGGCCTGTAATCATCAGCTTGAGTTTGCCAAATAACCTGCTATTTTCAGACTCTGATAATTGGGATACTCCTGAACCTCGAAATTGCGCTTTCACCAGACCGATACTCTCATCACGAACTAGCCTGGAAGGGCGTGAACTAGCCCGCTATTTCCAAAATAGCAGGATATTTTGGAAACAAGCCCAAGATTTCTCTGGATATTTTCATGAACAAATACATGTATCCTGCTAATTGAACTGCAGGCTGATGAAGACGCAAATTAACTGGTTAATTTGCGATCGGGATAGTTAAAAGAGCAGGTTATTTGGCAAACTCAAGCTGATGAGGACAGGCCTATTGAGAGGGGAAATCTAGATTTGAAATGTAAACTCCATACTACATGTACATCCTGTTCATGCTCAGTGTTGACAAAGCATTGTTCAAGATGGGAATTGTAGGTCAAATTTTTTGTAAATCATGTATGCCAGTTAGAAAGATAGAAATGGTCATGCAAGACTGATCTTCAAATTATGTGCTTATCTTTTGGAACTCAAAATTTCTGTCCAAAATCTGACCCACAAAGGAAAATTAGTCTACCGGTATTATATTCAATTTTTAAGCATGCTCTAAAGGCCCAAGGGTTCCTATACATGTAGGTGTGACGAACTGTGCCACTCATGGTAATGAGATGCATCAAATTTAGTTAATTTTTTAAAAGTTAATTTATTATAGCAGAACCACCCAATTACACTGGAGGCAGATGAAGACATAAATCAAAGTTTGTGATACTGTCATGAAAATCATCAACAAAACACATTTATTGGAAGATCGTGAATGAATATTTTTTTCCCATGCCTGATATTTTGAATTTTACTCCAATGGTATCCAACATTAAATCCTTCCTGATGTAGTGCTGGAAAGAGTAAAAAAGGGTGCTGGTGAACCTCCACATTGTTACAAATTTACAAATTTCTTGCAAGGAGAGTGGTGCCAGTACGACTCTGAGCCTTTGTTCCTACATACAGTTTAAGATTAGTTAAAGATTAGTTGTCAAAATGATCATGTTTTCGAGGTGCCAACCCAAGACTTTAGTTCCTATGAACACTATTAAAGAATAGTTGTCAAAATAAGTAAAACATATTTTAGAGGTGCCACTCCAATAGTTGTCAAAATTAACATGTTTTAGTGGTGCCTCTCCAAGACTAAGTTCCTATGAACACTTTAAGAATAGTTGTCAAAATGATCATGTTTTCGAGGTGCCTCTCCAAGACTTGAGTTTCTATGAACACTTTAAAGGTACTATGTCCCTTTTGCAGCCAACCTCAAATGCTGTAGAACTTTGCAGGAATTATGAATACGTCATGTATGTCCTATCTGTGAAATTTAAACGTTAGCAGTGTCCTCATATTCAAATTATGCAAAGAAACCCGTTTCCTTGCTAGACTTCACTGTCAGACACTATTGAGTGACTGACTGGCTTTTTTTCTTCTTTGGTAATAACATACATGAAAAGCGTTGTAAAGGGTACATGAGCATTTGTCTACTTCAATAACCCACTTCTATAGCCAAGATTAAACTGATTGAATCTTTGCGCAGCATAAAACGTATGACCATTCGGTACAATTGTCTGAAAATCAAGACTATTACTTTTGGGCTCTATAGCCCTAAAGTCGATTTGACAACTGATAGTTGTTATTTTCTCACTTGAAGACATTTTCAAGCCCCACCTTTTTTAGGGAAGTTCTAAATTAGTATTATCTTTCAAATGCAGTTGGAATTTAACTTTTTCATTTTTTTAGCCTGCAAATGGGACATAGTACCTTTAAGTTTAAGAATAGTTGTCAAAATGATCATGTTTTCGAGGTGCCTTTCCAAGACTTGAGTTTCTATGAACACTTTAAGAATAGTTGTCAAAATGATCATGTTTTCGAGGTGCTTCTCCAAGACTTTAGTTTGAGCATAGCTAGGTCCATGGTTTCAGCATGTGGTCATCTTGGATAATGCCCTCAGGAAGAAGAGGAAATCTACGTCAGTGATGTTTCCAATCCCTAATTCAGCTCTCGATCCAACCATTTCCCATTGGCAGGTTGGCTAATTAGCTGTGGTCATTTACAGCACGTCTTTACTTAAAGGGGATTGATCGATCTCTTGAAAATGATAATGAGGAATATAAAAACAACAGTTATTTTAACTAAGAAATAAAAACACCAAGAACTAAATCAGACTTATAAGCAAAGGAGAAAAAAATGATTTCATGTTCTTCCAAAGAACTTTATCACAATTGAATTCTGTGCATAAAAGCGTGATGATCTATAAGTCACTCTTTCCTTTATTTCAAGTTCAATATGGGTATTATAACTTACATGTAGTACATGTATATCTCTCAATGGAAATAAAATGGTTTAATATTTAAAACTGTTATAACCCCAAACATATACAGAAAAATGTTTAAGTGATTGGCTCCCTTTAATTCCTTTAGTATAAATATGATTTGTTGATTTGCAAGTATCTACATGTACAGGTACATGTATGTTTTAAACCAATGAACATGGTTTTTTAATGTTTCCCCACATTTTCTCTTTTTTCCATTTGTGATTGTTATTCAGAATTGTGTACATGTACATGTAGTGATAAGAAGCATGTTACCTGATGAGTGGATAAACACAACAATGACTGCAACAACAACAACAACAAATACTACAATAACAAAAACAACTACTACAACAATAGCACTTGAAGTCATCAGTTATGTGTCAATTATTTATCATCATCACTTTCAATCCAATTTTGGCAGCTATCACAAGGAATGAAAACAAAACTTTTAAAGGTTGTGTTCTAGATAACAAACAAGTGGGAACGATTAGTGGTTCTGATAGTCATCTATTTAACATATATAAAGATAATTGATTTATGGATTCTATCAATATTCACAGTATGATTAGGGCAGGCAAACTGAATTAGATAATCAAATAGCTTGTATTGCAAACCTAGTTTCAAGTAGAGCTGTGTAGCAAGACTACTGTGATTCACCTGTCTTTAAATTGATAGTATACCCCCCTCCCAGCAGTCAGGTCCTTACTACGTCCACTGTACATAGCTGCGGCACCTGCTACTCACAGGTTTGCCCGAGGTGGAAATTTGAATCGCTGTAAGGGAGTGCTTGGATTTCCTGCCTCCAGCCCCCTACAGTCCTATGGGACACCAAGGTCTGATTAAAGCCTACCCACCCGGCAGGCAGGCAGGCACGCAGGCAGGCAACCCATTAAGTCGATGAACTTGCTATTTCTTTGTGCCTCACGCTCTCTCTCTCTCTCTCTTTCCCTCTCTCTCTGTGGATGAGTTGCCAGAGTGACAAGTCTATTTACGCGCACTATGCGTTTGGTTCATTGGGTGCATGACTGATATCTTGGTGTCCGTTAGTGGAGATTACGCATTGCTCATCCTCATTACTCTACTAGACCCTGTGATCTAGTTGCCTTCCACCCACCAAGAATCAATTCTAGAGCATAATAACTTGCGTCAAATCAAAATCAAGTTGCGGTAGAGAGAAAATTGGTTGTGACGATGGGGTTTGCAAGGGGAGACTAGAGGGAACCTGCGCTGCTTTTGGATCCGATGGAGATGGAATTTGAACACCTGTTTCAAAGAGTTTACCATGAGGAATCATGTGAGGGAGCTTCTGAGGCAAACTAACATCTGTGTTGCCAAGAGCGGGATTGGGAGACAGAGGGAAAAAGGAAAGTGCAGGTCTTTCTTTCCGAGTCTCCAAAAGATTTTCATGATGTCATAGAGGCTTGAAACTGAGAGTAGATATGATTTCCAGGAGGCGTGCTGGAATAATGACCACTGTCAAAGATGATCATGGAATGCAAGCTTTCCTCAAATTGTCTAGAGCTTTTGAGCTGTGTTAGAGTGTTGCTGCAGCTACCCTCGGAGTAGAGATAGTTGTTAGTCTGCCAGGTATTGGCATCAATCAACCAAAGATGACTATATGGTGAAGGCATAATCCAGGATCCTATAGCTACTCACTCCTTTACACCCAGCCAGCAGCTCCAAGAGACATTTCACCTTGATCCATGCACTGTTTCTATCAAGTGGGCAAGCTCTGAAATCAGCTTTATTTAAGGAATCCTAGAATTGACTGATTAGGCACTTTATTGTTTGACGATCTGATTGTGAATTTGAAAGGCTTGCAAGCCTGCTTCACCTATTTAAAAAGCCCGAATGTTGAATTTCTGCATCTCTACTACTTGACAACGACCGCTTCATTTGATAGTGCTTCAAAGCTTCACCAAACAAGGGATATCGACAAGCACATACATGATGACTGAACATAGGTACTTTTAAACTCCTGACACCCTTGTGGTTTTGAGCCTTTATTTAGCTACAAAGTACCTCAACCTCAACCTCGAACCGACCGACTGCTGTGCCGGGCCAAGGAAGTGGCTCGGTAAGACTTGGGAGTGGGTTTTGCTTGTTATGAAGACGATGTCACAAACATGTGTGGTTGTGGAGGTGGTTGCATTCAACTACAAGGCAGCAGGTGTTGTCTTCATGGTCAGACCAAGTCCAAGGGTACAGTCTAATTTATTCATTTTTAGATTATAAATAAAGGTAGTTCCCGTTATAGAACCATAAAAGTTACCAGAATTGTTTGTTCGCGTAAAACCTCACCAATTGCATGGGTTCAGGCCTAAAATTGCTGTTTTTAAAGGTAAGCCCACCCTGATCTTATGTTGGCTTTTGATAGAAGCAGAATAATTCAAAGTTTTTCTTTTTATGATTAAATACAGTTTTTTGCCTTGCAATATGCATGCAAGGTTAGTGGGAATGATGTGAGAATTTGATCGAATATGAGTGGAGGTGGAAAAATCATGTGTGTTAATTGGTCTTTCAATACTTTGCTCGTAATCTTGAGCATTTTTGCTCTAAAATAAAATGATTTTGTTTGTGTTCCTCCTCACAAAATACTCCTCTCTTTCTGAAATGGGCTGTACAACTTTTCTTAGCCTTGGTATTATTTTTTGAATCAAATCGACCCTATGTACTACACGTACTGTATGTAGGCATTGGTATTTACCACTGTTAGATGAATCTGCACGATGTACACATGTATAATAATAAACTGACACACTAAGCCTACAAGGTCAACAGTGCATCCAATATTTGTAGTGTACCTGATAAGTGAAATGATATACAGGGAACAACTAATTTATTCATACTTCTTGTAAATGTGATGTATTTTTTTCTATTTTTTGTATCTCAAGAATGAAAAGTGGACTGGTTGAATTATATGGCCTTTGTCAAATACTTTTAGACGTAAGCATACAGTATCTCACATTCTCAAGTAACATAAATTGGGACAAATCAATTATCATATACATTCACGAAACGTGGTAAGGTTATCAATGATTGAGTTGTTAAAGAGAAGGTTGAGTTCTGGGAAGAGGTGAAAAATAATTCGTGAACTTTATCATTTGTTATAATGCATGTGTGGAAGAACATCAGATAAGACATGTTCCTTGAAAAGCATGGCTCTTCAAATGCCTTCATATTCTAAATATGTCATGTTTATCGTAAAACTCGGGGGGGGGGAGGTTTTTTTCGCCACGTGTTCGTGTAGTCCCATATACATCTTTCTGTGTACAGTGTTTGTAACTTTACCAAATTTCTTATCATTTTGATGATTCCAGAACCTTGCAATACACACAAATTCTTATATGCTAGGTGATCAACCTTTTCTGGTCGATTCCACACTGTTTCTTTCACAATGCAATCGTATGACCAGAACTCAACTTCATCTTTAACTGCATACATGTACAGGATGTTTTGAAAGCAACAGAGCGAACACACGTTTTCTCTCACTATACACCCCCTATATGTCACGAGCAGGAAATTTACACAAATTAATGAGGGGTTCCATGGCAAGGTATGGCGCGGACGCATCATTGTCAGTGATACACACTAACTTGGAAAAGAGTCAAGAATAGTTGAATGACTTATAACATCCTGTATGGATGCTCTATGCATACTACAGTGTGCTTAATGTTATTTAATAATTGTAGGTACTGTACATAAAAGCACCATGTGGAAGATCATGTACATACATGTACATGCATGATCATGTTCATATTCAATACCAAGAATCTATTTCTGGGCCCTGCCTTACAAAGAGTTGATATTTATCACAACTATGGACATAAGAGATAGGACTGTAAACTTGTGATTGATTGGAGGAGTTACGATTGATTTGGATCAATCATAACTCCTCGAAGACAGGGCACTGGTTAAATATGGATTTGATCCTAGTCTAGGCGTTTCGAGACATCCACATCAAGTGCAGATCAGGAGATGCTATTATAACATCCAGATTAGCTATTGGGTTTGAACAGGCTTGATCCAAATTAACTCCTCTTGTACCCCTGATATGAAAGAGGTTTTAGTCCAGACTAGACCCTCTTTGGAGGTACATGTGAAAACAGCTTAAATCATCCACATTCCTTTTGGCCATTCAAGTGTTTACACTTTTACCTGGTCCTTTGTTAGGTTTCTGGATTATCTCCTACAATGACCAGTCATAAATCTGGACGCTTTCTTTCATACAGATAAACAAATTGAGAGTTTGGTGACCATCTAGACCTTTCTAAAAACCTTTCTCAAGTAAAAAGTCCTGATAGGATTCATGTACGGTTAGGTTTAGTGTAAGGCCTGTATTAAAGTTCATTGAAGACTTGGATAGAAAGCGAAACAATGGAGTCAAGACAGTCAAACAATGAAAATGTAAGTTTTTGTTTTTCTTATAAATAGATCGTTAGAAAAGTCATACAGCTGTACGTAAAGTTTGGAAGCACAGAGTCAGAGGGGAAAGTTAAGTACACTATAGTACATGTACCTCCATTCCTCACTTTTCCACAGCAGTGCACTTTGTATGTACATGTAGGCACATGGATTTTTTTTCTTGAGGGGAGAGAGGGGTGGAGGCTTCATCCTTCAAACTTTATATTTGGACATTTTTTTGTTGTAATTTCAAGAATATAAGGTGGATTAGTCAAATAAGGGACTTTGTTGAATACTTCTAGATGTAAGCTTTAATAGTCCCATTCTCAAGAAACATCAGGACAAATCAATTCTTCAAATACTTTAAAAAGTACAAAACTTGGTAATTAAGGATATGAATAATCTAGTTGTTAACTGCATGTAAATATACATACATGTAGGCTCTACATGCATTGCATACAGTCTGCAGTACACCTGTACAGCAGTTTATAAAAAATATTCTCTAAATGAATCTTGAAATTAAAAAAGTCTATTGGTGTTGAAATTCCTTAACTGAAAGCTTTTTTCTGAAGAATCAATGACTACATTTAATATGTAGTTGGATCGGCTGCAGCCTTTTTCACCCTTACAAAACTAAACTATCTGAAGAAGCGAAAAAGCATATTAATGAAAGTTGTTGAATGTGTCCAAATATTGTATTTAAAATACTCTTGCTTCAAAAGTTCTTTTCACAAGTGCCAATTATGATAATTAATGCTCCGTCTATGATTGAGGATCATTTTCAGTGTAATCTGAAATGGAATGTCGTATTAGGTCATCCACTGTTTGCCTACTGGAAGTGCACCACACTGCAACCTCACAGAGGGTGCGTTTATTGGGTCTTGCCACTAGATATGTACATATCGTACCCCACTATCATACCCCACGATCGAACCCCACTATACGGAAGTGATTTGCGGGATGTCGCGTTTATTGTCTCTTCACAATTTGAAATAAAGGCCTTGTCTCTGCACAGCTGCTTTGCGCCGTTTGACCCGGGAAGCAGACAGTTTCTCGGAGGTCAACTACACACACATGCTTGTACACAGTACATGGCGCGCACTGGCCTCCGAACCGGAAATTACCAGGGGAGATCCGATTTCTATGTGGGGTTCAAAACATCTTTGCGTTTTTCATCTCTCAGAAACGTGATTCTGGCTTTACATGTATGTCACATTCAAAACACACCTTTTTGCGTCTTTACATGTAGATATGCCCATATCTAAAAACCTTTAAAAAAGGCTTTGCGTTTATCACCTAAATTTGCCTGAAAGACTTTTGAGAAACCTGATTCTAGCCAAAAATTTGGTCAATAAAAGCACCCAGAGACATGTAGGAATCCTTTGACACAAAGTATATATCTTTTGTCCTACCCCCCCCCCCCC
>BEXV01000727.1:159192-175956 GCA_003118195.1 Hemicentrotus pulcherrimus
TACATAAAACCACCTGCCTTATAAAGACCACTTTTCATGTCTCCCTTGTGTGGTCTTTGTGTACAGGTTTCAATGAACTGCCTTTAAGCTGTTGTAGGTTCAGAATAGATTTTTTAATTTAAATGGCCTGACCTCATCTAGGCAATTTATGACCATCCTGTTATGATTCAATTCAAAACTGGAAGTGGCGCTCAAGGCAGCGAGGGAAGGCTCACCACTCGTCACCTCCGAGCGAGAAAGGGGTAGGAATTCCGCTAAGCCTCGACATCCAGAATTAGGGGAGAGTGGGAGCAGGGGGCTGCGCTAGGATCAAAGCCAGTGATACTTCTAACCTGTTTTTCCCCTGATACATCTGTACATAGTTTGTGAAATATGATTGACAGGCTCATGGGCTGTAGCAAAAAAGTCATTTTTAAAAGATCCATCAAGAAATTGACATCGTAAACATGATGCATGACTTGATACATGTAGAAGCTGTTGAGGCCTTGAGGGTTAACAATAATTTTCTGAGCCCTATATGTTTGCACTTGATAATACCGGTAATAATAATATATGCATACAGCGCTCTCACATAATTGGTTTCACAGTGCTGTATAAGGAGGAATTGATCAGAGATGATCATTGTCAACAATTTGTTTTTGTTTTTAGAGAGCTCTTCTCTGAAATTAACTCTTTATAATCAATCAATTTTAATAATGCATTCTACAGAGTTGTACAAAATGAAACGAGGTTCAGAGACTATAATAACAGCTTGCTCATGGAAATCTCATGAAAGGAGAGATAACCTTGGAAAATAAAGGTCAATGTGGATCCTAAAAATCAAATTGCACCTATACTAGTTTGGCAGTGTCCATATTTGTCAACCAAGGGGTCAAACTGTCCACCCCTAGAAATATTAATTTATTCATCTTTAGAATAAAAGTTCTGTATTTCGCCTTACATGTACGTACATCGTACTTAATCCTCTGATTTGTGATTTCTTTTCTTTCTTTTTACTCATTTCTAAAGTGGCTCTATCATACAAGCGTCAAGTGACATTTTGTCAGGGCCATTCCCTGGTTTCTCTTTTGGGGTATGAATTTTGCAAACTCAGTCCAAATATTCAAAATTTAGATAGTTGATTTGAAAGCTCCAAACTATTATACCAAACTCTTTCTTTTCCATCACTTATTAATTGAATAATACTTACATAAACAACACATAATTATATTGATTACAAAAAAGAAACCCATAAATTATACTTGTATCACAAAAGTTATTATACGTTTTTTTATCATAATTCACATTTTTATCCAGAGGTCCATAATATTTCCTATCAATATATTTGGAATATGTTTATAAAATACATTCTCTTACTCTGCTCTGTCTGTCTGGATATGCCACTCATTCATATCAATGTCCAGATCAATACCCATGGGTGATTACTGACATGAAACTGAATCTTTTATTTAGTGGACCATGAACATCATGTTTTCTTCAAGTAATTGAAATTTCGTCTGGAACAGAACACTTTGAATCCTTTGAATTTTAAATCTATTTTTTCCTGATTTTGCAACGCTTCTAAACATTTGAAACCCAAGTAAGCTTTGAAGGATATTAGAAACTCTCAGAAGGGACCACAGACAGGTGTCTCTGCTACCTTAGATTCTCAAGTTTCTTCTTCTCCCTTCCTGGTTATATGTCCTTTATAAATGTTTGTATAAAGGGGTATCTCACTGAGCAGCGATTTTTGGGTTTTCACCAGGGTTTGTAAAAGGTTGCAAACGGTTGCAAGAAAGTTTGCAAACAGTTTTCAATGTCGCAAATAGTTTTTCTTATCGCATCAAAATTTCTTTGCAAATTTATTTTTACGCAAACAGTTGCAGGTGTTAGCAAAACAGTCGTAAGCGTTTGCAAAATAGTCTTAAGCCTTTGCAAACGGTTGTGAGACGGTGTCGCTCTTTGTTATTGCCAGTTTTCTTTGTTATTGTCAGTTCTCTTTGTTTCGCCAATGCTAGCGACCAAGTTATCGTACGCCTCTTTATAAAATCAACCCATTGAGTACCAGGAGTTATCAAAAGGTCCCAAACATTCACAAATCGTTGCAAAGGATTGGCAAATAGTTGCTAATCTTGGGAAAAATTGTCGCTAAAATTTGCTTACAGTCGCTAATAGTTGCCAACTGTCTTTCGCAAACACCGACAGGAACATGCGCTCAAATGTTGCTAATTGTCGCAAAACATCACTAAAAGTCGCTGTATTTCACCAACATTCGTCAGAAAAGATGGCAAATCCAAATTCGCAACTTTCGTAAGCAAATCGCTGCTCAGTGAGGTATCCTCTTTAGTAATTTGTTGTTAACCTTATTTTACAATATTAAGTTGAAGTTTAAGAAGACGTAAATCACCCCTATAAGGTTACTATAAGGCATTTTAATCAAGGGACTAAAAATAAAGCAATGAATTTATCATTCTTTATATTTTCTGAGAAGGAGAGGAACAAGATGGGAAATTGAATGATGGTGAAAGTGTGTATACCCTTGAGAAGTGAATCCTTCCATCTACCATCAGAGTTGTTATTTTTTGCACATGATGCCAATTTGACAGTGCCTCTAACAGAACCCATGAGCATTGATTGGATATTCGTCTATAATATATTTATTGCTTTTAGTAGCTAAGTTCATACGGTACTATTGTAGTTTAAAGCTTCAATTTTACCATGCCCCCTTACTTATAAACCATGATCCACTAATGATGAGGTTTCGGACAGGACCGAAAGAAAAAATATCAGGCCTGATAAAACCCGATTTTAATAGGTTTCCAGATTTTTTTTTTCTTCCCGAATTTATCCTGATTTTCCAGATTTTTCTCTATTATACTCAAAATGTTGTTGGATGCCATTCCCCCCCCCCCTGAATCCTCATTTTTTTTTAAACTCAAGGGGCTGTGGTTGAGGAAAAAAACCAACCTATTTTTGTTTTTGTGCTCACAATCACCCCTGAAGTATTCAACGAATTAAAGTATAAGCCATGCAAACAGTCATACAAGTATTCATAACCTTAAAGTTAAGTGCATCCACACGGCACAAAACTTTGTGTGAGGAAACCCTGCTGATCGGGCTAACCTTGAAGGCCCACTGCACTACTTGTAACTACTTGCGCCCTCTATATAACAAGCAGTGCCTAATCGATGACCATTGGTCCCTCATCATCCTCTTTTTCTTATGTTAACTGAGAGCTGAGTTCATGAGATAACCACCTGTCCAGTGACCTTGCAGTGCGCTCTAATCCCTCCTGTAAACTATGGCAGATAAGCTTTAAGATTTGTTTATAACTTTGAGTAAACTTGAAATTTTGTAAAGACGAGTGTGTCTGCACAGTCCAAAACTACAAGATAACTTCAAAGTTTAAAACCTTGATTTGAAACTTAAACTTAACAATTGTTGTGGGAACTTAACCAGTATCTATCTCTGAGATTAAGTGACCTCTTATCAGCTTGAGATCTTGATCATTCACACGATATATCTTCTGACTGATACTGAGTCATCTTCTACCCACCCACCTAACGAGAAAAAGGAGAAATGGAAGGAAGAAGAGAGGGAGAGTGGGTATCTTGCTCCCGTTTTCTTGAGATGGCTAATTCAATTTCTAACACCAAATGATTTGCAGTTTCTGCAAAAATCTATGACAATGCAACTCGTGTATAATCTAAACCAGTTTGTAAGTATTTGTGAATTTAAGTCATGTGAGTCCAAATTGCATAATCACCATTATTTCTCTTATTTTAGATTTCATGTCATTGGGGAACAACAGAAATACATGTACATGTAGTATCACTACATGTTAACACTGAAAAAGGCTACATAATGTACATGTACATGTAGAAGGCTATGTACATAGGAAGCAAAAAGCAACCACTACATGTAGGTTCCTAGGCATCATTAAAAGCATTACAACATGAAGACTGATGAGACAATTGTAATGCTATACTTGGAATGATTGTTTTTTAATATGTTTACAAATAAATGATCTATATCTTTCATTCTCACTCTCCTATATGTCCATCTCTCTTTCTCACTGTTCCTCTCCCGTCTCTCTCTACCTCTGTCTCTACGGTCATCTTAACAATTAAACCTCTTGTCTACTTCGGGGACATGGTCATCGCTCTTTCTGCAAAGCTTCTGCTGAACTTTGGAACAAACTACATGTACCTTTAAATATCAAAAACTCTCAGACTATTAACCAATTCAAAACTTTTTTTCAAAAATTTATTCAAAATTTGCTAGAGATAATTAACTTACTCTGTTCACATTGATGTATTTTTCATGTGTATTATAATTTGTAGGTTTGTTTGCACTAATTGGTAAGCACTTTATAAGCACTGTTTGTATTATTATTTATTATTTTTTTCACCCCCTCTCCCCTCTCTGCTACAGCCCCATCCTGCAGCAGCGATCCCTCTCCGCCAAGACCCCCATGCTGTCTCCTCATCACGGCCAGGCTATAAAGACAGCAGTATGGTGGTAGACAGGAAACCTCCTTGTAAGTATTCCTCATGGAAACACTGACGTGGCAATCGAGTATGAAAAGTTTGACTAGAATCGGACAACAATTGAGAAAATTTCGAATTTTTGAAAGTTGTAATCATACGTGTATCACTGTCCTGTAATATTTTATTTAGATGTTTGTATTGTATTACTTCGTAACCAGTGGAAACCAAATTTCCTGATATGGATAATAAATGAATATACTTATACTTATACTGTCTCAGGTATGGGCACTTATAAGTGCCTCAATCGGATATGTCTCTATGGTGTAGTGGCAGACAACTTTCCCATTTGTTCCAACACACATAATGAAAAAAAATTAAATTTGGCAAAAATGTATGAGTTGGGAGGGTCTATTCTCTTTAGAGGACCTACATGTATAATGATGATATGCTATCCCTATGACCATAATATACTTATGGTAGTGCCTCAAGGGAGAAGGCACGTACGAAAAATACTGAAATTTATGATACTTTTGTACACTAACTGGAGAGTTATCGTAGACTACGTCACATTTCACTGATCAAACAGCCAATCTGAGATTTGAGTAGACTTAGTGATGTCATATATTTCAAACATTCATAACATTCTTATTATTGGCCCAACTTCTTTTTCAAACTTGCACCTTGCAAGTTCCCGCAGAGTTGAGTGTTATATATGACATCCTCTTTCACATCATTATACAATTTAAGTGAAATTTTGCCATCAAATTTTAAAGCAAATTTGTTGGGCTCCCAATACTTTAGAGGGGCTTTAAAGTGCCACTCTAACCGAAAGGGGCTAAAAAATGAAGAAAAAAAGACATGTAGAATAATTTTTGACGGAGATTCCGAGCATGACAATGATTTTTCTTAGAAATCATCAATAAGTATGGAATCTAGCTTTAAAAATGGCGACTCAGAAAAAAGCCCAGTTTCGGATCTGTATTGCACAACTATTTATGACGTCACTGCAGGCGCCTTTCCGGTGAAAAGGAAGGTTATTTAGGCATTAAAATGTCTTTAAAAAGGCAAACTATGATAGTAATTGGGAAAAAAATACATTCATCCGAAAAAATGATATGCACTTGATAATCCCAGTACGTTTCATTTATGAATTACAATGAGATTGTTAGATCCTTAGTTGTAGGACAAATTGGACATGCCCGCAATGACGTCAAATGCATCATCAAGGCCACATAATACTATTACCTTTTTTCAAGGGGCATAGACCAGCAAGCGTGAGAACTGTCAATTAAGAGATTTTCTGAAAAATAAGAGGCTGGAATATTAATAAGTAGAGGTGTATTTATGTTTTGAAGGGGCTATGTTAGTTGGGTTAGAGTAGCCCTGTAAGGACTTTGTGGACATACTCATAGTTTCTGAAACTCAAAAGTTCACTCAAAGGTTTTAATCACAATTAATTGTATGATTAACACAAACACTTTGAGCAGTGGGGAGTTGGTTGCTGTTTAGATGCAATGAACCTAGAGATTTTGACGGATTGTAGAACTTTACAATGACTGCTCGTCTTCAATGAAGTTTAAAATTACAAGCAGTCAAAATGTTTAGATGCTATGTGAATTTGCATTGTTGTTGATGGGTCATCAATTGAAACTTAAAGCCCATCTGTACTAGTGTACAGGAGGGATTAGACCACCCTGCAAGGTCACTCGACAGTTGATTATCTCATCAAATTGGTTCTCAATTTACATAAGAAAAAAAAAGATCATTGGGGACCAATAGTCACCGATTAGGCATTGTTTGCCATATAGAGGGCGCAAGTAGCTATAAGTAGTGCAGTGGGGCTTTAAAGCTTATAGCTACAACTTCACCGGGCAAATAGTAACAAACATGTAGCTTACTTAAAGTGAGACAAATCTATAGGAGTTTACTTGTTGGAACATTTGTAGTTTATCTGGACTTCTAAGGGAACCTAGCCAAGCTCAATGAACCTTTGGATGGGATGAAGGAAAACAGATATTCTCAAGATCGAAACCATTCGGGTAGAATCGGGACCTTAGAGACGTCGGCTAGTTTTACAAGTCAATTTTGAACCGTTAGACTTCAGGGCCACAGGTGAGATCTTGTCTCCACCCCCTAAGTGTGAAAACAATGCTCAAGAGATGTCCAATCAACATTACACTTCTGCTTTACAAATTTTAATAGAAATGCTATTTTGAATTTCTTAATTGAATTTAAATGCAATGGCAATTTCTTTTCTATTTTTGACTTCAATTTAAAGCAGATTCCTCAGGAAAAACTAATGGAAACATTCTTGTCTCAGCAGATTTGAAGATAGATTGTTTTAATTAGTCCTTAATTATTTTTTAACCTTGAACCTTTTCTTGAACATGGTTCTCTAATTTTGGCATGCCCTTTCCTTTCTAGTGGTACCATGTTGTAGCTTTTTGGTCACTTGACATCAGTTTATGAGTCAGTAACCTATTTTGGTCAAAGAGGAATTGGGGTTATAGTAATAAACTTGTCAGGTAAGCTGTAAAACTAGAAACTTTTGCAACATTAACCTTTCATGAATCGTTGCTGACTGTCAATTTAATGGAAAGAAACATTTTGCTAAGAAACTCTTTGCTAATTTACATGCAAACAGTTGGATGATAAATATTTGGTCATTTTATAAAATCAGTTAGCATTAATAAGAATAGAGAATGGATATACATGCGTGTACATTGGAGAAAACATGGCAAAATACCAATCAAAAATTGGGTAGCAGTACTTTAGGTTCTAAATGTGTCAGGTTTGTAGTTTCAATTGCTGTTAGAAGGACAGTATGAGTGGAGTGAGTAAGATTGAAATATGAAAGGTTTTGAGTTTAAAGAGTTTAAAAGGAAGTCGTAAAGGAGGGGAGGGTTTACAAGTTAGATATTAAAGGATTAAAGTCTGAAAAGCTCAAAGGGAGGGGAGGGTTTAATAGTCCATTAATTTTGTCAAAGGATCGTAGCCTGGAGACACATAGGATGCAGTACAGGAGGAGAAGGTAAAGGATGTTAACATAAAAGGCCTGTAGCCTGCAGCCTGCAGAGGGATAGGAAGTTGTAAAGGAGAGGAGGGTAAAGAACTTAAAGTAAAAGGGCTATAGCCTGCAGTGGTGTAGGAAGTTTTTAAGGAGAGGGGGGTAAGAGATGCAACTGAAGATGCTGTAGAAAGGTCACGTTGACCCCACTGCTCTCTGAAAGGAAATTCAAAGGTTTATGGATGGCGCATGTGACAGATAAGCTGGCCGGGGGCAAGCGATTATCCCCGCACCCTGGTGTAAAACAAAATCCATCTCTTACGCATTAGAGATGAAAAAGAGATCAGGTCTGAATCCGTAAATTGTTTGGATGCCTGAGCGGCAGTCACGCTTGTTCATTCTGTGCGGTTGGTGGCATGGTAATCACGATAGGAGACGCAGATCCTCCCCTTGTGTCGCAGATTTAATCTGAGCGTGGGGTAGGGGGAGGGGAGCGTGCCACTCTCAATTTCCTCTTACAATCCCGTGGTTGGGTAGTAAAGGATCCGAGAGATGGAATGTCTCGATGGAGGCTGTACATGTAGGTAGGAAACACAGCTGCTCTAATAAGATGTCTTGAGATGTTCATGCCTCAAATCTATCTTCTCGTCCTTTCTTCGTACTTCTGTTCTTCCTTCTTTGTTGATGATAAGGAGTATCTTTTCTTCTATGAGTCCATGATCATTAATAATATACATGTATGTCTGTTTCATCTGAAGTTGTGATTGTCTGTCCCATCTCTTAGTCTTATGTTTGATCTCATCTTTGCAAATTCTCTCTTCATCATTCTACCTCTTTATTCTTAATTTCTTTTGGATATCTTTATAAAAGAGAAGACATTTCCCCATTCACATTTTCCTGTCCTTTTAGCTTCTCTAATGCATTTTCTGTTTCATTCTTTTATTTGTGTTATTTCCTTTTTCCCTTTTTTGTTGTTGTTGAAAAAAATCTTTGAAAGACCTCTCCTTTTCCTCCTACTTATTTCTCTCCCCACTTCTTGTCCCTATCGCCCTACATGTACTTAAAGTCTCCCTCTCCCTACTTCTTTCTTTCTCTCTCTATTGCTTTCTAGCTCCCTCTCTGTACTTTTCTATCTATCTCCCTTATTCTTTCTTCCTCTCCCTACTTCCATCTCCTCCCAACTCCCCCTGCCTCCCTCTCCCAGCTCTTTTCCCCCTCTTCCTTCTTTGCTACTTCCCTCCCCCATTTGCTACTCCTCTCTGCCTCTCTCTACTATCTCTCGCTCTTCATCTGATTACTTCTCTCTCTCTTTCCCTACCTTTGTCTCCCTTCTCTGGTCTTCTCTCTGTCATCATCCTCTCTCTCTAACCCTTCCAAGTTCCCACTCTCCCTAGTTCCCACTCTCCCTGTCAAACCTAGAACATCTTCCCCATCCTATTCCATTCTTAATATGAATTGATAATTGGGTACAGCCTTCTCCAACCCCCTTCCTGCCCACCCTAATCTCATTCGCATTGCTCGCTTAGTCTGGATATCATTCTCCATTTATTAGGATTCACATGAAAGCTCTTGGCAGAAAGGAGGCACTCTTTTATATATCTTGTTTCTCCCCAACATTAAATCAGTCCATGGTTGCCAAAAGAACATGAGAAAACTTTAGGGCAAGCTCACAATTCCTCTATTTTCCCATATCCATGATCTAGGACGTGATGCAGTTAAACACTTCTACCACAGTCCACTGTCTATACTGTTAGATAGCGTATCCGGACAACTACCCCCTAGGACAACTTTCCCCTAGGACAACTTTCCCCTAGGGCAACCACCCTCTAGGACGACTACCCCCCAGGACAACTACCCTCCGGACAACTTTCCCCTAGGGCAACCACCCTCTTGGACGACTACCCCCCAGGACAACTACCCTCCGGACAACTACCCCCAGAAAACTACCCCCTAGGATAGCCGCCCCGGGGGTAGTTGTCGTAGGGGATAGTTGTCCTAAAGGGTGGTTGCCCTAGGGGGTGGTCGTCCTAGAGGGTGCTTGCCCTAGGGGTAGTTGTACTAGGGGTAGTTGTCCTGGGGGTAGTTGACTGGGGATGGTTATCCCAGGATGGATGTCCAGGGGTAGGTGTCCTAGAACAGTTCGATCGTAATCAATGATAATCATCTACAGAAGTAGTTTTTATTACATTGTGATTCAGATGGATTAAGAAAAAGGCTTATCAACTTATTTTCATTTATCCTGGGAAAATGTTACTGCCTAGGTGAATTATAGTGATATGTGTTCGTGTAGTGTCACATAGAAATGTAAATTCAAGAAGTAGTATCTTCACAAAAACTTAAATGCCGACAAAGTAAGTGTTTTCCAGGAAGGCATTACTTTTAACTTTGTAAGAAGAGATAAGAAGAAAAAATTTCTGCTCTAGCCTTTGCCCAAAATCTTCATCTGTACCTTAACTTGGATAAGCCATACCTCCATCTTCGGGAGAGTTTATTTATTAATTATCATAGGAAGTATTTGACATCTCCTTTGCCTAAGAGGTGAATAGAGAACTAAATTACTGTAACTCTCCTCCCTGTATAAATGATTCGGGTTGTACAGGTGGACCACTACACCAGGGTTTAATGTGCAAAGGGGACGACTAATTTTATCCTCTATTTGGAGCCTACTAGTAACATCCTATCCGAGGGATGGAGTTTTTTCCACTTAATATAGGCTGCGTCTATGAAACAGGGTAGGGGAATAAAAACACAGAATGCAGGCTTTAGTCTTCCGCCTGGGTTGGATTGTAACCCACGATCTTTGGTTGGACAGGCAGATGCTTTACCGACTGGGCCAACTCGCCTCCTCAACTATTAAAAAAAAATAATCTTTTGTTTTCATCTTTCAGTCGTAAGGGATCCTCTCACCCTATCAGTGGACTTCATGGTGAGGTATGTAGGGATGATTGCCTCAGCTCAGGGTCTACAACACTCACAAGAAGACCATCTGGATCTTATCCAAGCCCTGGACCAGGCACAGGTAAGACCAAGGCCCCATTTCACAAAACTTTTCAGTAATAACAAGTTACAAGCCACTGTTATAAGCTACTGAAACCTTGCTTCTGATTGGTCATCTGCAGGTTTGTCACTGAATTTTGTCATTTGTCATAGAAAAAAAGGCTTTGTGAAACGGTTCCCTGGACCAGGTTCATGCCCAGTAACAATGATAGTATTTTAGTAGCTTGATAACTCGGTGGATTCAGTGCTCATTTGAAGTGTAATCATCCTGTCAATTTCATCACCATTATCACTTTCATCATCATCATTGTCGACGTCGTTGTCGTCGTCGTCATCGTCATCATCATCATTATCATCATCATCATCATCATCATCATCATCACAATCATCATCATCATCATCATCATACGTTATAGAAAGAAACGTTGTATAACGAAAGTAGGGTCTGGGCATCGCTTTGAACTAGAAGTCGTTAAAGAATCAAAGAATGTTTCGAGTGTGGATGCCCTGTTCGCTATACTATGATTCTTTATACAACGTTTCTTTATAGAGTTTTGGGATAATTTTGTTTGTGTGTGGACACGCTGTTAATCTCATGTCTGTGTTTCATTGCCTACCAGATGGATGGGCAGTTCAAGTTTGCAGAGAGTGACCAGGACTTTGTGACTTTGAATCTTTCCAAGTATGGCATCAAGATTCTTGAGAAGATCTCTCAAGATAGATATCCAGCCGGTATCAGACCGCCCCAGGTTGGTCATAATAATAATAATGATAATAATAATAATAATAATAATAATAATAATAATGATGATAATATTGATATGATAATATGTCTTATTTACAAAGGGTAGCCTCATCAATTTTAATACCATTCTCCCTGAGAGCCCTGCAATAACATTATTACCTTAGCTTTATGATTATGATTATAATAATAATATTTAGCTTTTATATAGCACTTATCACATATGTCTCTAAGAGCTTTACAAATATACTTTATCTCCATCTAAACCTTCAAGTAATATTGTGACAGATATTTTATTTTATACTCAAAGAGTTTTCAAAAAGCTTTGGCTACTTTCGTCAACATTTTTTTTTAATACCACATTTTAGAATTCTAAGATATCATTTTTTAACATCAGTCACCATTCAAAAAGGAAATATCTCATACCTGCCAATCAGAAAGCTTGATGGATATCAGGGATGGAGTGTAACCCCCAAAACAAAACACCCAAAAGTGATCAAAGGCTGATAATTTCAAAAATTATTTTATCAAAGAGCAAATAAAAATGAAATTTGGTGATCAGATCTTAACTAAAAGACTTGGTCCCCCAAGTTTCAAATGAGACCCTCAGACGCAGCCAGGGTGAACTGGTGTAATCATTAATTGCAAGGAACATCTTCTACTTTCTTTCAGTAATTGATTCATAATATTACAACTTGTGCTGGATGAATTATAGTCATTGTCAAAACAATGAAAGCTTTTCGGCATGCTTCTATTGAGTCGGACCTTAATCGGAATTCAGAGTATTAATTTTTCATGAATCACTTTTCAGTTCTTTCTACACATCTATCCTTGTCTTTGTCAGGCTAGGGTTAGCAAACGTTTCACATTAAAGGCATCGTTTAAAGAGAAGGTTGACTTCTGGGAAGAGGTGAAAAATAATTTGTGAACTTTATCATTGGTTATTATGCAAGTGTGGAAGAACATCAGATAAGACATGTTCCCTGAAAAGCATGGCTCTTCAAATGCCTTCATATTCTAAATATGTCATGTTTATCGTAAAACTCGGGGGGAGGTTTTTTTCGCCACGTGTTCGTGTAGTCCCATATACATCTTTCTGTGTACAGTGTTTGTAACTTTACCAAATTTCTTATCATTTTGATGATTCCAGAACCTTGCAATACACACAAATTCTTATATGCTAGATGATCAACCTTTTCTGGTCGATTCCACACCGTTTCTTTCACAATGCAATCGCATGACCAGAACTCAACTTCATCTTTAACAATGGTAAATCTGAAATGCACGGCCCTACGTGGTATCAGTGTCTGGGATATGCCCTTCAAAAAGTAAACAAATATCTGAGTGACCGGTTTTACCATACTTGTTTTCCCCAATAGACTGTAGTGTTATGAAAACCGTAAGGAAAACACAAAATTTGGTTTCAATTTCCAATCATAAATATCTTGATAATCAGACAGGCGATCGGCTTGTAAAAGTCATGGGGTTCCTGACTGACCTAAAGGTTTATAATTATCATTGCATCATGAGCTAAATCCAGGATTTTGTTTCAGAATCTGAGACAAAGTTAATGGATCCCTTTAACATTCATCTAGAATAATTGTTTTCTCCCTTGTTTTCTGTGTTTGTGTATCAGGTGGTGAGATGGAGACATGGTCTGGTAGAGATCATCCGAGCCGTCCACTATGAGGACAGTCTAGGAAGGCATCTGATGGCGGTCAAGCTAGGTCAAGAAGGAGAGGAGGTCTATGACTGTCTGCTCTTTGAATGTACTCATCAGGTAGCTAGATCTTCACTCTCCCCCTCTCCCTCTCCCTCTCTCTCTCTCTCTCCCTCTCTCTCTCTCTCTCTCTCTCTCTCCCCTCTCTTTTTTACTCTCTCTCCCTCTCTCTCTGCCCACCTCTCTTCCCTGTCTGTATTTTTTGAATTTCTCCTCTCTGAATGTAATCATCAGTTATGTATATGTACATCTAGGAAGAAGATAGAAAAACAAATTATTCAACTACTATGTGCATGTACATATATACAGTGTACACGCACCCAATAACTGCAAATATAGAACAGAAATTCAAATATATTAAGGGTTGAGTGGCAGACTAAGGACTTTTAAGGTTCTAGATTATTGAAGTTCCAGATTAGTATCTTTCTTTCTTTAATCCAAAATTGTAGGTTACAAATCCCTTCAGGGCAGAGTTTATCAATTTAATCTCTGTCTATTTTGTTGGTGTTTCTGTAAAGGTCGTGGCTGACTCACAGCATTTACACGGCTAGTGTGTAAGGATTAGTGACTTGGTTGCCCAAGAGAATTGGCTAGAAGGTGTGCATGTGCCAAACAAAACCTCTGAAAAACTCTTGTATTTTTATTGGGCCACATTTTGACAGGTAGATCGTGAGTGGGTGCTTCATCAAATGCAGAAGTGCCATCTTTCCAGGTCTTTAGGTCATAGATTTGTATGTCATTTTCTAGGTCTTAAAGCTGACAAGCATTTAAATAACAGAATATCTTTTTTATTAGGATAGATGCTTCACATTTGTGTCAAATCAGTGGTCATAATATTATATTTTTTATATATTTTTATATATTTATATAATAATTTTTTTAATGTGGTGTTCTTTGCTTTCTTGTAGCCCCAAGCAACACAAATGTGCAAGTGCCTGGAGCTGCTTTTCAATGCTGTGTGCCAGTTTACTCCTCTGTGATACCTCTTGACACTTAAAGTGCAGTGTTCCTACCTGCTTATTTCATGATTGGCGTTAGCGCTAACACCAGATCACCCATCTGTGACACCTCTATCTCTCTCTCGCTCCACACTCCATTCTGGTGTTCCTGAATGCTGTTTCAAGTTAAGTGTCAATGTGAACACAATCCTCCCTCTCTTGGACATCGGTCTCTACTCTAGTCTTTTGGTTCTGACTGCTGATTTCAAGTTTGGTGTTAGCGTCAACCCCTCTACAAGATTTTTCTACACTCTATTGTGGTGCTTCCTACTGATGTTTTAGAGTGTGGTGTTAGAGATAGCACCACATCACCTCTCCATGTCGTCTACCTACATGCTAGTCTGGTGTTACTTGCTGCATGAGGAGGTTATAAAGCTGTTCTCTGATTTACTTACATGTATGCAGGTGTTAATGAATCCTTTACATAACAGAAGTCTTCTTATACAGTAGGCTTGCAGGTGCACCATGTAAGAGAGAGGGAGGATTGAGGAGTCCTGAAAAGGATTCCCTGTAATCTTTCTTGAGGTTGTGTGTTTCTTAAAGAAGTCTTCTTTACAAGTGGAAATATCACAGGGAGATGGAGCATGCGAAGATACATCAGAACCGTAGCAGTCTTGGTGGATTTTTTCTGACTCCCTTCAAAACATTAGAAATTTTTAAAGAAATGTTAGAAAATGTGTATTAAGTCAGAGTTTGAAGCACTATCAGGAGACAAAATGCCATAAAACTATTACTTACAATTACAAATATTTAATGTCTGACATATTACACTATCACCTCATTGTGTCTTAGCTCATGAAAAGTGCTTCCAAAGTATTGCTCTTCCAAACGCCTCCAATGAAATAGTAATCATTGAATGAATTTGGAGCAGAAAAATAAGTTATTTGCGATATTCGTGAAAATAAAACCTCCACAAAAATAACCGCTTATACAGTATTTGGTCACTGACCTACTTTGATAGGTAACCTCAAAACAAGAAAATAAAAGATACATGATAATAAGAGGTATATGAGATGGGCAGAATCTGTTCCAATGGTGAAATAGATTAAATTCTATGATACACAAGACGTGCTACTTATAGCGTAACCAAGAAGAGGTAGAGAAAATTCAAACGCAGGTATTTAAGTACGGTAGTCATGTTGTGACTTACTAAATTGTAAATATAAACAAGAAGTACTGTAGTGAAAATGTAAATAACCATGCCTTATGAAATGAAATGTACATTATATTTGTAATCATGAATGCTACTTAAAGATATTCAATTCATACAATATTCTACTTAGATAGAAATATATTGCTTTCATGATTATGTATTGCTTGACATGTATCTGGCTATATGTTCATGTAGAACATTAATTTTTCATTAATAATAATAATAGTGTAAATTTATAGAGCGCACACACCGTCCAGGGACGCTCATGGCGCTAGCTCAGCAACAGTTCTCTTTGATACAAGTAAAGTAAATAATTTTGCAATATTTTTTGCAATATTTTGTTAAAACCCATTTCAATCCTCAGCTCTGTAGTTTGTTATGAGTTAGAATTAAATGTGTGGCGAATACAAACGGGACACTTTATAATATTTTTCAAGGAGCTAGACAGATGCCAGAAGTCCCAGAAATTTAGAGGTCAATTTTGCTCCTATCCACTTAACCAGTCAAGTCCATGTGCATAAAATCTCCCTGTGTGTGTTAACATATGTGATGCAATTTCAAATAACATCCCTCCAATCATTTTCATGAAAGCCTTGCCTTATGTTTCAGTGAATAGGAACAAGGGATTATCTTAAAAGTGTGCTTAAGTTCAGTTGAAATTAGTACGTTTACATAATGTATAAGTGGAAAATCATTGAAAATGTATTAAGTTATCAGTCATGTATTGTTATATACAATTGATCAAATTTTGCAAAGTACCCACACCTGAAATATGTGATGTTTATGTGGTGTATGAAATACATGATATACATGTAGTGAAATTCAGGTTACTTGATCTGGAAATTCGTTGAGAATCAATCTCTTGAGTTGTTTTACTTTCGTCCATTTTGCATCAAGGCGATTAAACTTTGCATTGTATCATTTATTTGTGAAATAGATTTTATTCAAACAATTACTGATTATGTAGTCACTAATATTCAATGCTATTCAATCTACTTATTAATGTGCCATATACATGTATAACATGATATATTCAGTGATTACTTTATTTATGATTGGATTGTCCCAAGTCAAACGATTCTATAATTTGTTTTGTGATTTTAAAAAAGTAATGTTTTATATAAGATGAAGGCCTAAATGCATCAGAGATTAGAACGGTCACTGCAAAGATGAACATATAAAGGTGTTGAGGAGAGGGATAGAGGTCTAGTGGATTAGTAACCTGACTGAAGATCACAAGGTACAGGGTTCAAATCAGAGCCCAGTACTAACATCATTTGGCAAGATGTAACCTATATTTGCCACTCTCCACCCCGGTGTGGTCTAGAGGATAAGTCACCAGACTGTAGATGAAAATAATAATATTTCTTGCCACATTAAGAACATGTAGGATTGTCTCAGTTACCCTGTTTAGGATAGGTGAACAAAACTAATCATCTGTTCCTAAATTCTTCCTGTGTTAAGTCTACTCTTTACACCTTGTATAATTTGTTTACGGTATCTTACAGTATATCTATTCATATATTAAAGGCAGGCTTTACTTCTTCAGCCAGAAGGGATTAGGCCACTCAGCGAGCCAGCGAGGTCACTGTGACAGGTGGCTATCTCATTAACTCAGCTCTCATTTAACATAAGAAAAAGAGGATCACGGGGGACCAACAGGCACAGATTGGGGAAG
>BEXV01000728.1:11100-23907 GCA_003118195.1 Hemicentrotus pulcherrimus
CAGCGCCAGATCGACGTTGCTCTATCCCTTATTGTTGAACGCCAAACAAGGTAGCAACAACTCCCATCTGTTAACGTCTTTTGGTATGACGCGGCCGGGGTTCGAACCCACGACCTCCCGGTTGTGAGGCGGACGCTCTACTGACTGAGCCAACACTCCGGTGATAGTCAACTCATACACTCTGAATACATTCTGATGATTTAGAATTTGAAATGATTAGATCATAAATGAAATGCTTTAAAATTACTATTGTACAGGTACAGAATGGAGCAAATAGTCACCTTAACACGAAGCCTTCAATGGCCTTTACCAATTGAGTTACCATCAAATCTGAAAACAATTGGTTTAAACACAATTGGTTTGAGTACTCCTGCATGCCTCTTCTTTTATTATCTTTAATCCTATAACAGAGGATTTGGAAAATTCTCTCTGTAAAGTTAAATAGCAGTACATTGAACTGTCTAATTGCAATGAAAGCAAAATCAGTTTGGATTACATTGGGATGATGTAGGAGCTTGTTCAATCACTGAAAGGTTCAATCATGATTTGATGTGTCATCAGCTGTCACATCATTGCAACTTTGTCTCCTGAATAATTGTCTATAGTACGTGGGAATGAGCTGACACAAATGTTAACTTGTCTGTTCTGACAACTCAGTCCTACATAGTATATTTCAACACCTATTTATACCCCCGAGAATTGGATGCTCTGGTATCATTTAAAAAACAAATACTTAAGACAAATAGGCTAGGAATTACCAAATTTTCTGTGTAGGAGAAGACATAAGAGAAAGATTTTTAAGAAAAACCCAAGATTATGGTGACATGATTTGTGACTAACACATAGTTTTACCCCCCAAAAAGAAAAAAGTGACAATTAAAAAAGGAACAGCGCAAGCACTTCTGCCCTTTATGAAGAAGGATGGTACCTTAACCTATCAAATGAATTCTGTTAACGCCCTTTTGGCTCTGACAGTCTGAACAGAGGATTGTATATATTTTTTAATATTTAGTGATAAAGTAATTTCGAGCAATGACCATGAGAGAAAAAGTATGGGGCTGCTGAGTGCCACAATCCACTGGAACTTTATAAAAGAGTCATTATTAAAAGCTTCATGTTTGGACCTAGATATTTTCTACTAGTGTTGAGGTTCTGTTCAATAAACAGAAAAACAGAGATTAGAAATTAGAACTTACAAAAAGGAAGAAGAAAAGAACAAGAACAAAAAAAACTCAAAGTGAGGGAGGTGCAGTCTATAGTCTTACAGTCAGACCCTGTGTAATGGCTAACACTAGGGGTTGTACCTTGTGACTCTGCATGAATTATGGACTGAACTTTGTGACTTGGTTTCAGTTCAAAGGGTTGCGTAAAAAGGCTCATGAATTCCTTGTTACGTCCCCCATCCCTGGAAGTTGGATCGAGTCCATTGGGATGGAGATTGTGTGCATAATATCGATCTCACCAAACAATGTTAATTGAAGACATGGGGCTGCGTTGTACCCGAGCAAACGCGGGCTCTCAGACCGTGTAAAAGGCCTTTTAATTCCACCGGATTAGTCTGAAAGATTTCATTAAGTAAAGTCTTTGGATTTGCTCCAAGGCTGTTGGATTGAGATAATTGAGATATTGGGATGTCAACCGGTTAGCGCATAATCCAGAATGACAGAGAGAAATCGGCTGTGCAGCAGTGAAGCAGTAAAGTGGAGAAGGAGAAAAAAGGGAGGAAAAGGAGAAGGGTGTGTTCGAGAGAGAGAGAGAGAGAGGCATTTTAAGACTGCATTTACATGTATGGAAGGGAAGGGAGAGAAAAAGAAAGGAGCAGAGAAAAGGGAATTGAGAAAGAAAGAAAGAGAGCGAGAGAAAAAAAGAGACCAATGATGAGGTAGGAAAGAGAATGAAAAATATTTTAAAAAGTAAGAGAAAATGAGTGAAAATCTGACTAAGAGTTTGGAGCTAAGAGGGAGGGAGAGGGAGGGAGTGGTGGATGGTAGGGAGAAGCCGGTGGGGGAGTTGAGAGAGAGGGAAGGCTTGAAAGAGAGAGGGGGAGGGGGAAGGGGGGGGCGGAGATAAATAAGATGGGTAGGAAGTAGAAAGTGTTGAGGAGGTTACAGTCTATGAGAAAGGGAGAGAGAGAGAGAAGCGGCTGGGGGGATGGGAGGGAGGGAAGGCAAGATAGCAAGGGGGGACAGAGAAGGGAGAAAGAGTTGAGGAGGAGGTTAAAGCATGGACCTACTTTGTAGTAGGTCCATGGTTACAGTCAGTGAGAAGAAGAGAGAGAAAGATTCCTTCCTTGCCTCTTAATCTCCTCTTTGTATTGGGGCCCAGTGTTTGGTAGTGAGCTTAGCAACCATAGATCTTGATAGTTATCTTGATGGATGCATAATATGTGGAATGGTAGCCGAAGCTTCACATTCAATCAGTGTGTCCGTTCCTCTTCCCGCTGCTTTTCAAACAATCGATGCAAAGTGCTGTAAAATACATCTCCCCTGTCTGCGCATACAACTGCTGGTATTTAGCTGTCAAACTTCATCCTACTGATATGCCTACAAACAGAGACTTACCGTTCTTTACCTCAAAGTCAAAGGCTACTGAATAGAATACATGAAAAAGAATGGGAAGTGAGAGATGCATTGAAAAATTATAAACACAATTGGAAATTTCAAGCACATTGATGTAAGAATGTTCTAGACGACCCTGAAGAACAGCCCTATTTACCAAAGCTTTGAAATATGCCACAAAGAGAGAGAGAGAGAGAGAAATACGAGACTTGTGTAACTTGGCAGGTACTGTTTCAGCAATTAAGAAAGAAAGACAAGAACACAAAATATTGCTCCATGCAACAGCTTGACATGATGTCTGGATGCTTTGTATATATCCCTGCTGTGATGTGAAAATAATGAAATATTTTGTCAAGCTTTGTTAAAATACATTTTGAATTTCCAGAACTCCTTTTATATTTATTAAAACAGTTTTGAATACACTGGTAAAAGTATAACATTCTGATAGAGTCAAGTTCAGTGCATTTTTGTGTGGAAATTAGTCCAAAGTGTGTCTGTGACATTATAATGCATTGTTACCCTGAGTATCATAGTGCATTAAACAGCTGTAACACAGCCAATGATATAGGTGGAATTGAAAATTTTGAATGAAGAAGTAACTCTGACATGTAACAATATTGAAATATTTCTGACTGGACATTTCCTGTCTGTCTGTCTACATAGCCAAGTTTGTCATCACATTCAATAATTAGGTTGGAAACCCTCCGGTTGTAAAGCTTTCATCACTGTCTTTACATTCTGGCCTGTCCTGGGGGTTGCCAACTTGTACTTTTCTAGGGCGTAGCTAGGGGTCTCTGATCGCCCGATCTTCCCAAGCAAAATGAAAGGATTAAGACAGCAATAATTTAAAAGTTTGAAAAGGGTCTAACTAGTAGCCAACAGCAACACTGAAGGGAAAACATGTATGATACGTGTTAAGTATCAGAAACAGGATGTTAGTACCACAATTTTCATAGTGCGATGGGATACTGAACTGAAATTGGGGACCGTCAAACCTCACAGAAATTTTCTCTTAGCCTCCAAACTGAATCTGCTTCACTTTGGTTTGGAAATGAGTCATGTCTTTCCAATGGCATTCTTAGAGATCCCCAGATGTAAATAATATCTGATTGATACATCCGTCAAAATCCAATCACACACACTAACGGAGCATATGTCCCGGAACATTCTTAAAGGCATTGTTTAATAATGTTAAATCTGAGATGCATGGGCCTACGCGTTATCAGAGTCTGTGATATGGTGTAATATTGAAGCCCAAAATTGAGCTTTAAAAAAAACATGAAGTGCCTTGAAAAAGTAAAAATCTTTGAGTGACCGGTTTTACCATACTCATTTTTCTCAAGAGACTGTAGTGTTATAATAATAATAATAATAGCTAGTTCTTATATAGCGCTTTTCAAGACCGAAGGCCCTCCCAAAGCGCTTTACAGATATATATATTATTACCCCGGTCATAGGATTCAGGCTTCATACCCGCACACTATGTATGCACATTCTCCACTCCCTGTGGAGCATTCCAGCCAGGCGTCTTTTTTACGAGCGCACACTTGCTAATCTAACCACATTAGCTTTCGCATCCTACATGTACCGGGTACCCATTTAACACCTGGGTGGAGAGTGGCAAATGTAGATCAATGTCTTGCCAAAGGACATTAGTGCCGCAGTGGGACTTGAACCGCGAACCTTGTGATCCACAGTTATAAAAACCATTAGGAAAACGTTTTTTGAAATTTCGATTTCCAATCATAAATATATTGATAATCAGACAGGTGATCGGCTTGTAAAAGTCATGGGTGACTAACCTAAAGGTTTATAATTATCATTGCAGCATGAGCTAATTCCAGGATTTTGTTTACAATCTGAGGCAGTGTTACCGAGTCACTTTAATCCTTTCCTGGCTCTTGATCAGATGATGAATATTTAATGACTTTAAAGAGATTAAAGTACATCAATCATCACACCTGCTTGATGAGGCTGTGATTTTATGACGTCTAATTAGTAGACCAGCGGCATGTGTAGGTCTAGACATTAAGGGAGCACCAGCATTATGGAAGTGAGGGCACTGGTCTTACTAGTTTGATAACATAAACAAGCCAACTGATCAAGGAGAAGGTGTAGTGTGGGTGTGGGGAGGGGGGGGGGGTGGTCATAGTCATCTTCTTGTCCATCTTCCCTTGTTTCCTCTTCCTTCTATCTCTCTCTCATTCTCTCTCCCTTCCTCCCTCCCTCCCTCCCTCCCCCCCTCTCTCTCTCTCCCCCTCATGTTTTGCCATTTGATTGAGGGGAGAGAGAGAGGGGGAGGCTCATGCCCCTGTGTGCCCAGTAGCTACACCACTGCAGACATTTTCTTCTGCTGTGTGCCAAGAGACATCAGTGTTTTGACAGAAGCCAACTGCTCAATTGAACTGCAATTTATTGAAAGTGAACAAACTCTGAATATGAGTTTCCCCCAAAAAGGCAATGCTTTTTTTTTTTTTTTTTTTTTTGGTTTTGTCTGGTGTAGAATGAATTATCAGAACTGGTGAGTGATAAGTTTTTATGTATTCAAACTATGAAGGAAATACATTTAAATTCATTTGCTGATATGTCAAGGATAATAATTATCAAAATCGTGAGTGTTATTTTTTTTACCAGCCTTGGCACTTTTGGTATGCCCACAATGTTTATGTACAAGGTAATGGGCCAGTCTTGTCACTTAACTACCAAATTTATAATTCTCTCCCATAAAAGCCTCAACCATTTGTAATACTCTATTTTTTAGGTGGTGTATCCTTATGAAATATGAATTATGTTATCAAATGATTGGCTAGATTGAAGTATCCATATCATGAAGGAAAGTGTGGCTTCTTTTGTGCAATGAGTTTGAATGGTAAATAGTGAAGTAAATATCATTCTTTGAAAGGTTTTCTAAACACTGTCACGTGTCAGCTTATATTGCAAAGTATGAATGTTGAAACCTGATAGCGGTAACCGCTCTGTCGCACCAGCCAGAGATGCATCTCGGTGGCCTTTTACCTTACGATTCCTCCCCACCTCGCTGCCTGACCGCCCGCACGCCTGCCTCCCTGCCTCCCTTCCACCCCATATCGTTGAACAAGGTGATCATGGTGACATAATTGAGAATTAATATTGTGTGCATACAGCCTGCTGGAGGGATAAGGGGAATTCATCAGTAGAAGAAGTTATTGTGCTCGCGTTTTAATTTAATCTTCAAGGCGCCCGATTTATAATGCGATCCCCATCGCTAATCGCGATTTGCCGAGCAAGGATCGAGCGCTCGAACGCTGGAGAAAGCTTTTACGTGATAAGAGGGGATTTGTTGTATCGTGGAGATGGGTATGGTTACCCATGGGGCTACGGGCAAGGAGAGTACTTGCGAACAAGCAGTGATTGCAAAGTTGTGGCAAAGTATTCCTTAAAGGGAGAGAAGAGGGTTTGCAAGGGGAAAATAATAAAAACATATTGCATGAATGTTTCAAGGAATTTTCCTCCCAAATGACCGCCAAATTCACAATGGAAAAAAGCAAACTTATGATAGAAAATACAGTTTCCAAATTTGCAGTCAAGTATTATTTAAAGGTACTATGTCCCATTTGCAGGCCAAAAAAATGAGAAAGTTAAATTCCAACTGCATTTGAAAGATAATACTAATTTGGGACTTCCCTAGATAGGAAATAGTGACTCAGTTAGCAGTTAATTGTTACACAGAACTATAGCATATAAAAACACTTGGAAAGTATTTTTTATGATTTTGTAGTACACATTTGAATATTTTGCCCAAAACATTTGTATTTAATGCAGAAAGTACCTGTATATTCTATGGTTTTGTAGGATCTTTGCACAAGGAAAAGCTTGTTATTGTTTTTCTCCATGGCATTTAATGTCTATTAGTTTATCGAGAAGTCAAACATTGATTGTGGGATGCTACTTGTCTTTGATCAAGGTATTCATGAAAAGAGCATCATTCAAAAAGAAAGAAGGCAACATTTACATGTGAATATATTTGAAAACTTGCTGCAATGGTGAAGGTTAAATGAATCGTTGTATTCAGCACTTTTCATTTACTGTAAAGTTGCTTTTACCAGATATAACAGATATACCTTTTTCGTTTGTTGCTACACGGTTAAAGGAGTCACACCAAGAAGCAAAAGTGTTTTGAATTGATGCATAATTCATATCATTGCAAAGGGAAAGCCTTACTGATCAATTACAACAAATTTCCTCTTCAAAATATGTTTTGGGCCCGCAGAAATCAACTTTCAAAAATGTTAGTTTTGAGATCCAGATTTACTGCCTATTCGTATTTTCTCGTATTTTGTCGTAGTTCTTCGTGTGACGTCACACCCTGGACACGGCTGTTAAAAAAAGGCTGCTAGCTTCCGCTTGGTCTGCAGCTAGACGGACTAAGCGGAAGCTAGCAGCCGGTACCGAGCTGTTTGTCCAGGGTGTGACCTCAATATTCAGAGCTCGCTACGCTCGTGTGTTTGGCTTATGTTCGGGGGCGCTTGGAGGTTTAAGAAGGGTCTTGAAAAATGGCATTTTATGCCTCTCCATGATATCTATATGATTTCTCAGCAAATTATTCATGTTTTTCAAGAGAAAATCTTTCCATCCATATGTAATTTGTTCTAATTATCAGTTTTTAGTAAATTTTCTTTGTGTAGCTCCTTTAAACAATATCATGGATTAAATTGTAACAATGTAGCCAGTGGTGATCATGTACATGTACATGTAGATCAGTTAAAAGAACAGTTAAAGGAGCTTTGAAATCAGATCAACTTCTGACTCATGATAAGAGGATCTAAAGCAGGTGTTATATATCACAGTCATTCCCATTGTACACAAACACATTTCACTGCCCATGGATTGTTGGTTCATTGCCATCAAATGATTATAAGCCCTTATTGATGGTAAATGATATGGAAATTAGACAAACTGGGAATTGGACTAAATGGTTATTGGACTAAATGAACAATATACCAAATAGGTAGTAGAGTAGACTAATTGGGGATTAGACCATACAGACATTATACTAAATGACTAGTAGCCTAAATGGTAGTTAGACCAAGTGATTAAAGTTGTGCTTTCATTTCACCAATTGCCTATGTGAATTTGTTTGTTCCTGTAAAAGAGCCTGTGAGAATATAATTATTCTGTAGTCAATTTCCATTTAGAAACCACAAGAAAAATCAAAGATCACTTTTTTTCTCTTTTGCTTTAAGATACCCTTCTTACACTTTTTAAAAACTTAGACAGTGTAAAAGTGTGAAAGTGTGAATTGAAATGAATGTTTATCATGTGTTCTTTTCAAATATTTGTTTATCAGTACCTTCCGTTCAACTTGAAGCTAAAACTGATGGCCATGATTCCCCTTTAACACATCTTCCAGAGTGCCTTCCATTTAGAAAGCATGAGAAGAACTAAATGTAGTGAGAATAAAGGAAAGAATTAGGCGACCGACGTGCCAATGTGTATGTATTATCAGTTATCATGTGGGTCTATTTGCACGGTCTGTTTGGTTAGGTGTATTAAGCCGTGGCTCAGCTAGCCAAACCAACCCTGGGTGATTTTGCAGTTCGGTGCTAACGAGACGATTTATGGGCGACGTGGGGACGTTTCTTCTGCGTTCGATTCCTCACTGTCGGGATGCGGCGACACGTCTCGTTCCTCGGGGCGGGTTGCGCTAGGGGGAAGGGATATGGCGTTAAAATGCTGTATCACATAGTCTGGAACCCCATTCACATTGTGACTCCGGGTATTGAGATCAAAAGAAGGAAATCCTGGGCCAGCCTTGTTGTGTCCTCCTTTCATACAATACCTGCATCCCAGTTAGCTATCTTATTAACATGGCAACGTGAGATAGTTTCATCTGTTTTCTTTCTAAGCAGGTATGGGGTGCTGATAAATAAAAACCTCTCTTGTGAAGTCATAGAAAATAGAGAGCTAAATAAATGATAAAGATGAATAATAAGATCATGTTCGCTTTGCTTGGCTAATGAAATGATGTACCGGAACTATAATTCTTCTTCCCTAAAATATTGAGCCCATAATCAGGTGGATTCACAATTAACAGCATCCCTCCGGAAAGCTGGGACAGGCCAACTTTAATGGGCAGTATAACGTTAGCCACCGATCAAGATGACCAAAGTGGTCCACTTGATTCGGAATAAAAGATTTGGAGTGATTTTGGACAAAAATCAATACAAATTATCATTTTGGGGCAAAAAGTGACAGGAATTACCATATTGTTGTTGATGGAGGTCAATCTGACACATAGAAAAGGCTCATCAAATCTCCTGTGTTGATGATAACGATTGGAAAGGTTACCCCTGACCAAAGGTGACCATAATGGTCAGTTTTGTCCAAAAAGTGGCCAAAATGAACAAAACATCATGATAAGGGTCAGAAGACTGATATTTTTGGAATCAGTGTGGTTCAAAGGAACTCATTTTCTTATGGGCATCTCCACTGGGGTAAAAATTAATCTCAAAGGCATTGGCCATCTGGGCTGAAAAGATATGGTGTTAAACTTTAAAAGCAACTTTAAAGAAATTAATTGTTTTGTATGCAAAGTGGACTTTAAAAACAGGACTCTAACAATAAATGGTCCTTAATGAAAGAATACTAATATCTTTCGTAGGAGAATCATCTGTGACATAAAAACATTTCTCTTTCCTAATCTTCTTCTCAGTCCCACATGTAGCTCACCATTTAGTATTATTTTCTGTACCCTCGATCTCTCACTTCTTTTTGTCATTGTCTACTCTTTGTATTATGACCGTGTTCTTCTATGTCGTGTAAAGTATAATCTTGTCCCTTTCTCGTCTCTGTTGGCATCCCCTTTTTCTTTCCCCTATTTTGTAGTTCCTTTTGTAGTTACAAATTAGTTAATTTAATTACTCATTATTCCTAAGTTTCATTTGAGGTGTTCACACACTTGTACAAGCATTGCTTTTTAGTGGACCCCTCTGTTTCCAACATGTTTTTCTTAAATATATTTTAAATGCTTATAATTAATTTCTTATGTTTTGTTGGAAACATGAATAAATTTGAATTTAGAATTTTTTGAATCTTTGGAACTAATCCAAACAAATTGATTTTAGGGTTTTATTGAGCTCTTTCCTCTCCTTACTTGTATTATATTTGACTATATGACCTTCAGATATTATAGCTCAAATTTATTTCAAATTAATCAAAATTGATGAACTCTACCACCATGAACTCTAACAGACTAAGTCCATATCTTATGAAGATAACAATATGCGATTTCACTTCAAAATTGCTGGAGGGTGAATTATCTAGTAGTTTGGGATGTTTTGGGAATTATATAGCACATAGAAAGTGTGAAAATATTCTTCAATGGCATTCATTCCTACAGACTACAGAGTGGTATTAATAGAAGTATTGATCCCTTTCAGGATAATGTGTTAACATCTTACTAAGACGACTCTTGAAGGTTCATTTGCATGTACAACTACGGTGCATATTATGGAAGATTTGAATGTATATTTAGAATATCATTTCATTTGAATAAATATTCTTTAAACTTTATTCAAGCATTGTAATATTTAGGCATTACAATTTTTTTTTCAGAATTATAAGTCTACATCTTGGTAAGATGAGGTATACAGGTGTGAGTAATTAGGAAACAAATTTTTATTCAAATATAATTTAAAGGTCTGTATCTCTTGCATCGTCACTCTTTCATGTAATCATGCTGTACTAATCTTGGATTCTCATAATAGAATTTTATTTAAAAAGAAAGTGGTATACAATTACCTTGAATGTTTTTCATGCTTTTTTGCTCAACTGCAGAATACCCACACTATGTAGGGCTAAGGTTAGACTTAAGATTAAGGTTAAGATTTATGGTAGGGTCAGGTTCATGATTAGGCTTTTAGGTCACGGTAAGGATATGCCTAGGTCACACTCATGCATGGAGCCTATGCGTTTCCATTTTGATGCAAAAATCAGAGAATGTGTTGACGTCACTAGGTCCCCAGGAAAAACATCCATAAATTTGAATAATGTTATGTTAGTATACCGGTCTATTGCATCTTATCTCTATGAATACCCTTGAATAGTCTGATATCTATGGTGATGCCATTAGGCTGGAATCTATTCCTCTATCCCTGTTTATCTGTATGTTTATGTGAGTGATAACAGGGCTCATCGAACAAACAGTGCCTTTTAAAAATAAAAGCCATTTCATACATGTATAGTTGTATGTATGTACATGTATGGTTAAAGACAAAATAAGCTAATGATAGTTGCAATCAAGCATAAAAACATGTGTGTAGAATACAGTCATACTTCAAATGCACATGTACATGTAAACCTAATTGTGTGGTAGGTTAAAACACAAAGTACAAGATATTTTTGTGATTTAGCTCTTGAAATCCATGAAAGAGCTGTTTACCTTTTATTTAATGCATATCTGATATAGCCTTTTTTTTAATAATGTAGCTTATTCAGTACAATAACTTCAGTCTCCTTTCATATCAAAGACAAATGAAAAAAGGTAAAGCACATTTATTGTAAAAATTAGGGTTCATATTACTACTATTGGAATGAGTCTGTCACAAATTGTTTTCCCAGTAACACAAATTTCACTTTGATATTTTCCCGCCCAATTCGGTCATAGAGTAATAACACAATTTTTCTAACGTAATTTTGCAATATGAAAAGTTTGTTGACCTGCTAGTATTATATCCTCGCTTTCATGTAGGTGTTTTGTGCACTGTGTGAAAACATTAACCCCAGAAATCATTGTTACCAGAGGTTTTGTGTGGGACTAGTAAATGTGCATTATCCGCCACTTAATTAGTACATTTGATTACTAATCTAATTGACAAAAGACACTTTTAGGATATATACATTAATATGACATCTGTTAAAGCTATCATGCCATCATTCACCATCCTCCAGCTCACATTTGATCATGCAGATAAGTAGAGCAATCTCAAAAGCAGACTGAGATAATTTGTCTTAATCATAAATATAGCAATAGTAATTGTATCAAAATATGTCCTCCCCCCCCCCCTACATCACAATATTAAGTTATGTGTGCATATTCAGTGTCACTGACTTCGAGATATTCATCTAAAGAAAATTAAGAGTATGGGTAGGTTTCATTCTTAAACTAGGTCACTTTTTTCACCCCATCTCCTTTGAAATGCTTGGTTTATTATTAAATTAGGCTTAAAATGTATTACATGATGGAAAAATAACACAATATACCGTTTTTGTAACGTAACTAAATTTAATGCAAACATCTTTGTTAAGTGCCATGTTACAAATTATTTCATTTGCCTGTGATGAATTGTTGTAACTCAATAGTCAGAATTGCGTACATTCATTGACGTTAGGTAGGGCAAGCATAATATGTTTTGTCCTGTCTAATATCCTGTAATGTATGTAATTTACATTCTGGCCATTAAATAATTTGTAACAAGATTTGTGCACTAAATTTGATTACTTTACAAAAATAGCCTCTTCTTAGTCCAGAAGATTGGTTGACACTCAACATTTGCAGTGCAGTGTGCAGCCCACAGTACAAGAGGAGTTAAGAACCTCTGTTAAGGGGCATAGTTGCTTTAAAAAACAGTTGATCAGTATAGTATTTCTGTCTTATTTTTGACAAGTAGCGCCTCTATAATGTGCTTTCAAGTGAAATCCACCGTTAAGACGACTACCTAAAAGACATCAGAGAAGCAGCCGGTTAAAAGTTTGATTTACATCAGACAAAAAAAATTGTGAATTTTTGAAAGTATAGGTATGGGCACTTCAAATTGGCTGAATTAATAATGTCACTTTTATTTAGTGCTGAACCACTTTCCTATTTATTTCAACACACAATGAAAAAAATGTCAATTTTTCAGGAAGGTTTTTTCTTTTTAGAGGACCTTTAATATTATGCAACCCATTTTATGATATATTTTGAATTGTGCCCCAAGGGAGAAAAAGATAAATTAATGATATGATATTGTTGTATATGACAAACAGGAAAGTTGTTTCATGACTTAGCATGGATTTAGGGATCTCATGTTTTTTTAAACATTCACACCTGACTTGTTATTGCTCTGATTATTTCTAACTTTCACCATTATGTTTCTCTTACTTATCTTCTCCCATATGAATAAAGTTATTACAAGGGTTGGATTGACCTTTAACCAGTGTGAACAAAAAGAAAGAATACAACGGGAGAGTGATGCAACTTTGTAAAGTGCTCCTAACCTCCCCCCCCCCC
>BEXV01000728.1:29932-41189 GCA_003118195.1 Hemicentrotus pulcherrimus
GTTAATGCCTATGCAAAAACTTCAGGAAATACCCCTAAATAAAAATATTAAAAAATTAATATCTCGAGAATCGATGTATATTTTGACTCCATTTTTTTTCCATATTGAATGATAAATTGTGTTCTCCAAATACGGTGCACAATTGTCATGATTTAATGGACTTCAATTTTTAGTCTAACATCCCTACTATTGGATATGTCACCAGGATGTTGATCATAGGGTTTGTGGTTCAAGTCTGAGGTGTCATATTAATGTTACGTGCAAGGCATGCATGACTCTATATTTCCCACTCTCAACCCAGATTTGTACATGAGGGCCTCACAAGAGGTATAATTTTTGTCAGTTTTCTAGGGTAGCTTGGGTAAAGCCAGAATAATAGCACTTTAAATGCACTTGTATTATCTGCTGGGATTGATATGTGGTCAGAACAGATAGATTCCATTCTTTTTCTTTTGTAACTCTTAATCCAGGTGTGTTGGAAATGTGTGTCTGATAGAAAAAAAAAATATGCTTACAGTTACAGTCCCATAAGGCAGCTATAAATGCCAGAATAATACAGTCAAAACTGCTTTAGCGACCACCTGTATAGAATGACTACCTATCTTTAAAGACCACATTTTGCATTTACCTTGAATATGGTTTATGATTGAAACCTGTAATATAGGAACATGGTCATAAGGACCACCTGCTCATAGAGACCACTTTTCATTTTTCCTTATTATACAGGTTTCACTGGAGTACATGCATATCCATTTTTGGAATCTGGAACATCTGCTGGTAGTGATACGCACATGATAATATAAAGCTATTATCATTATTTGTTTAATTATGTTTAAAGGAAACCAAAACCTTAATACTAAGTTACTTTCATTGTAAAGTTTAAGATATTTAAAAAATATCAGTTAAAATTTGAACAAAATCAGGCAAGGAATAAGGAAGTGAGAGCTTTTTGAAATGACTAGTCACTAGAAGGCAGTATTCAATTTGATGACATAATCTGTAAATAACTCTCCATGCCTTTTGTACATCAAATTTCATGTTTTTCCTTCTTTCTTGTGATTGAGATAATCTACTCCCCTGAAAGCAAGATATATAATGCAAAATGATATTCTACTTCACATGTTATGAAGTCGGATCAAGAACACAAATAAATACGAAGAAAACAAAAAAATTGTGAAATTTTATGTACAAAAGGCATGGAGAGTTGTTTACAGATGATGTCATCAAATTGAATACCGCCCTCTAGTGACTAGTCATTTCAAAAAGCTCTCACTTCCTTATTCCTTGTCCAATTTTGTTCAAATTTTAACTGATATTTTTTTTAAATATCTTAAACTTTACAATAAAAGTAACTTAGTATGAAGGTTTGGGTTTCCTTTAATACATTTTTATCATCCGTTCACTGTAAGATTCTAGACATAAAGTCGCATCTACCTGTTCTGTTGAATTGACAATTGTTATGAGAGACTGAACATTTCCACCAGTTAAGAAAATGCATCTCACAATGCAATTCTTGATTTTAGTGATAGATACATGATCATAAAAATCTAAGTTCTCATATTCGGCTTAGATTCTTTCTTTTTTTAATTTCAGCTTATCTGTCGACACATGAAATCATTATCAATAAACATGTAGGATTACAGATAGCAAAATACATATTGGTGTAGGTGACATAGGGCACAAACAAGCATGGTCAAAATGTAATATTTATATTAAAAATATAATACATATTCAGGCACCTCGTTGCTCAAATATGGATGTACTCATACACTTCGATTGGTGGTTCGCAAGGTTGCGAGCAAGCAAAGAAGAAAGACACCTTATTATTTTTAAAATGTTATTTCCTCATGAAATTACATAATTCTGTGGTTTCTAAGGTTTTTAAGAAAACAACGTTATTCCAAAGAAAAAAAAAATATTGTATATATATTAATATATATACTAAGATTGTCTTTCGGCACGTGTTCTAGGATATCCATGTATTAAAATGAACATGATATCATGCAAGCCAAAATGCCTCAACTTGTTTATTCCAAGGGCAATGTTATGATTGATCATAGATAGATTGGATTCCTCCTACAAGCAGTAGGTCCATGCTACAAGTTACTCAAATTAGACTGACTGACTAACACACTTTATGTTTTCCAAGGAGGAGCTTAGACATTCAGAGTGAGGGTACTAATAATCATCCCCCACACCATTATACTCCAATAATGAAATCCTGGTATTTTTGCAAAGCAATAGATTTCTGTCTATTATTTCATTTTATAAGCCATTGAGCTCATACACTCATTGAGGTCCTGTCTACTTTTCTTGAAATGGAAAATCCAATAAATTTGTTGATGTAAATGAGCGATTCCGCTCTGTGTGGAAAGTGAGGGTTAATTGCTTGCCAAAAGCAAATAGCAAATTGGTGAAATTAAAACCTGTAGAGATAGTAAATGCAACTTTATTGACTATGAATGGGGAGGTGGAATAAAATGGAATTCATTTGTTGGTGGACAGGATATGAAGAAACACGAGGACAATAGGAACCACAGGTTGAGATATATTAAGAGAGGGAGGAAGGGAGGGAGAGAGAGAGAGAAAGCGAGAATGGATGACAGAGAGAGAGAGAGATAGAGAGAGAGAGAGAGAGAGAGAGAGAGTGGATGAGAGAGGGAGAGAAAGAGAGAGTGGATGAAGAGGGAGAGAAAGAGAGAGAGAAATGTTTTGTTGTGAGTGGGGAATAGAGCAAACGAAAGAGTAGAAAGAAAAAGAGGGAGAAGAGACAGAGAAAGACAAACAAAAGAAAGACAGAAAGTGAAGAGAGGGGGAGAGACAAAGGGATGGGAGGAGGGAATAAGGAAGAGAGAAGACGAGAGAGGGAGAGAGACATTTGAAATAATTGTTTACATATAGAGACAGATGAGGAAGAGAGATAGAGAGAGAGAGAGAAAGAGAGCAAGCTAGTGAGGTACCTGGATGACTCCATCTCTCTCACTCTCTCTCTCTCTCTCCTTTTCTCTTGCTTTCTCCCTGCTGGTGGATAGGGAATCATCTCATAATTGAATAGATGATAGAGTTACCTTTTAATCTCCTCACCCTACACATTAANTGGATGACACAGAGAGAGAGAGATAGAGAGAGAGAGAGAGAGAGTGGATGAGAGAGGGAGACAGAGAGAGTGGATGAGAGAGAGAAAGAGAGAGAGAAATGTTTTGTTGTGAGTGGGGAATAGAGCAAACGAAAGAGTAGAAAGAAAAAGAAGGAGAAGAGACAGAGAAAGACAAACAAAAGAAAGACAGAAAGTGAAGAGAGGGGGAGAGACAAAGGGATGGGAGGAGGGAATAAGGAAGACAGAAGACGAGAGAGGGAGAGAGACATTTGAAATAATTGTTTACATATAGAGACAGAGGAGGAAGATAGATAGAGAGAGAGAAAGAGAGCAAGCTAGTGAGGTACCTGGATGACTCCATCTCTCTCACTCTCTCTCTCTCCTTTTCTCTTGCTTTCTCCCTGCTGGTGGATAGGGAATCATCTCATAATTGAATAGATGATAGAGTTACCTTTTAATCTCCTCACCCTACACATTAACTGCGTATTGTAAAGAGCTATTACCAAGAAAACATTTTCCTCCTGCACTAACCTACCTCTGTTTGCTGACCATACAAAACTGGGTAGATCGATTTCTTGTCCACTGTAATGTTTAATTGAAAACTATTTCATTAATTTACAAATGTCACATTGACTATTTTAGTTTGATGAAAATTAGAGCGGTTACAGCATTTGTTCAGTGTAGAATTTGTAAATATATGTCATGCTCACTTTGATGTTATGTCGATTTAGCCATTTTGTAAGAATTATATTTCATTCACTTATCCTGCTAATAGATTGTGCTCTTTTTCACAGGTTTTACCAAAATATGAATAATATCTACTCTTTGAACATCTGTCTAGCTTCATTCATGCCTTCAATATCAGCATGATCAAAAGATTGGGCTAAATTTGATATTTAATAATCCTTCAATTGATACCTAACAGTATTATTTCACTCAGTTTGTGCTTTGGAATAACTTTCAAATAGAAATGAATATATACTTTTCTCCTCTACCTTTCTCCAATCTTGTGTTAAGTAAAAGCTAGCCAAGAACTTTGACAAAATCTGCAAATAAAAACACAATGTTTAAGGTACCATATTATGTATTTAGAGTGCTTGTTCCAGGCTCTTAGTGTTGGTATGAAACTATTAATTGACCTCTGTATTATTACTTTGTGTATAATGGAGCAATGTACTTTTGAACACACTTTTCACTGATTGTCATACATGTGCATGAATATGAAACCAATATAGCAATAATTTATCCATTTGAAATACTTGTTTTCTGAGTTTGTTATGCATTTTCTTTAATGCAGGATAATATTTCCACACCCATAGCACCTGCACTGGTCTTAAATCCTTTTTTCTTATGGGTAATTGCATTCCAGATATGTAAACACTAACATTTAGATTTCAGAAATGTTGTCATAAAGAGATAAAGCACTGTCTACTAAATATAATTGCCCAGCAGTTATTCTGAAATTTATCTTTTAATCTGTAATTATGTGAATGTCAATTTACTTGTAATCGTATGTTTCCTATTGCGTCAATTTCTGTATAATTGTACTGAAATAGCCAATAGATGGCAGTGTGTTTAATGTGAGAGGGCATTAGTAGGGACTTCTATGACATAAAGAGGCGATTTGAGGGTAATGTTACGAAGCCAAGGCGCATTACGAGCCGAAGCATGACGACCGCTTAATTCCCGACTGGCCAGGAGGTCCCAACAGTACGTCCCATCGTGCGCTGGTGGTTAAATGGAACAAAATATTACGAGGAGAAGAGTCGTGTAATGGGCTTGTCATCCGAGTAAATGGGGAACTATGAATTTTTATGATCAGATATCGAGGCCTGCAGATCGAGCACGATGTGCGCCACTCAAGGAACGTGCCGGAGCAATACCCTGGCCGGAAATCACGGATCGTTGAGTTTTCTTTCCCATTTTTCATGCCCTGAAACGTTTGGGTGGCTGGTGTGAAGAATGTTTTGATTTGACAAAACGGTGTCAGGGCTATATGTGATTGAACTCTGGTTTCAATAGAGAAAGGTGACATTTTAAAAGGCTAGATAAAGAGAGAGATTTGTATCTATTATATGGGTCTGAAATTTAATATTTATGGAATTAACACACCTGTGGGTGCTGAGAGAAACTGAGCACCATATATCAGCATTAATATCTCTCATTCATTGTAGATTTTAGTATCTTAAATTAAAAACACTTATATATTAATTAGAAAATTTGATATCTTTAGAAATAAAAAAAATACTAGTGGCAACATCCACTTAATTTCAGTGAAGGGAGAATAGTCTGTATCATTGGAAGCAGCAAAACAATAATATAGAGTGGATATAAAGAATGAAAGAAACAACACGTAGAAAAGATAAAAGAAAGACTGAGGGAAAGAGAAGAGAGAGGAGGGGGGAGGAGGAAAGGTTATACAAAAGAGGGAGGTGGAAGGAAGTAGAGAGAGGTAGAGAGAGGTAGAAAGAGAGGTAGAAAGAAGGGTAGATAGCATGAATTAAAGTTAGAGAGAGACAGACAGATGAGGGAAAGGTTATACAAAAGAGGGAAATTAAGAGAGAGAGAGAGAGAGAGAGATGGGGAAGAATAAGGTAACAACCAAAAATAAAATATTTGCATATAAGAGAGAAAGTGAGAGAATAATAAAGTGCGAGGAAAGGAAGATAAGTGAGTAGAAACCAAAGTCAGAGCATCGCTGGCACCTCTAACATTATTGATTACCAAGTGCTATCCCCAGACGAAGCTTGCAGAAAGTCGTGTAAAGACGCTCAAATAGAAAGAAGCTCACTGTAAGCAGATACTATACTCATGACCCCAGGAGAGATTAACCTGCAGATAAATGTGAGTCTCTCTCTTTCTCTCCCTCCTCTTCACTGTTTGCCCTCTCCATCTTTCTCTTTGTCCTTCTCTATCTCTGTTTTAAACTCTACACCTCTCTTTGCCCTTCTTCTTTAAATGTAGTGTTCTGTTTCATCTTCTCAAAGCTTTCTCACCAATGATCTGTCCCTCTCTCTTCTCTCTTTTTCCTTTTAACAAATCTTTCCATTTCTATCACTGCATCACTTCCACCATCTCTTTTATATCTTTCTCTCTTTATGTAACTTTTTATCTACAATTTTGCTCTCTTTCATCTCCAGATTCACAATGCTATTCCTCTACATTTTCTCTCCTCTTTCATCTTGATTAGAATTCTGATCCATCCCCCTTTCTTGATCTCTTCCTCTCATGCCCTCACTCATCTCCTTATATGTCCTTAGTGCTATCTCTGTCTCTACCTCTCTTCCTTGTGATCCCCTCTTTTCCTCCCTCATCTCTTCTCTCTCCTTCTCTTCTATCTCTCTCCTTCTCTTCTATCTCTCTCCTTCTCTTCTATCTCTCTTTCTCTTCTCACATTACTCAGCTTACTTAACCGACACTGTACTACAAGCCACAAGAAAAGCCTGGAGAGGAAAATCACTTTCTTCTCGCTTTCACTGATTTAATAATTCATTTGTTACAGCCGAGAAGTTCCGGATCAATAAGTGACGAGCGAGCGTAAAGTGGGATTTTCGTTGACCTTGCTAGAATAGCCCATTCAATGGGTGCACACTCGCCCCTTGTTCAGACCATCAAAATTCATTGTATTAACTATTGTATAACTTTAGTATAAGTAATTACTTTTTAAGTAGTGTGAACCTTGTAGAAAAGAGACTTCCTATAATGAATAATCGTATAGCAAAACACACGTTTGAGCACTGTTTCAAAGAAAAACTTGATGAATCCGGTTCCCTCCTTAGTCTGTAGTTTGTACCGTACTGGTGATTGGCCAGCTGTTATGTCAACTGACCTCTTCCAAACTAATTTCTTTATATGATATCATTCTAGAATGTATAACATTTTGCTATACATTTATCTTTATACAAGTTTCATATAAATTTTGTCTAGTCTGAATGGGTCTGAATGCAGAGTTTGCATAGGATGCGTTGTTGGGGGAAGGGTGCATCGTAAAAATGAGACGTGGCCTGGAGAAGTGTCCTGAGCCTAGCTTAACTGCGTTATCTGATGTTTTTGACTTGGTGTTAGATATCATCAGTACTTGAACCTACAAAATATACCTGCCCAAGATGCAGGAATACATCTGGTGGTGCATCATTCAGATGTATAGACATTCACGCAAAGATATTTGATTTGTATGTTATGTCATAAATGATGAAATATATTGATTTTTTAAACAATTTTAAATGTTCACTTTGCAGAAATATTATGTGTGAAAGCTTACCTTGTTAGTGTACTGACAAATTAGGCAGACATACATGTTTGTCGATAAAAAATACAGCTTGTGCATAATTCAACAACACTCAAATTAAAAGATTTCAAGACTTAAAGATTTTAAACAGGAACATTCCAACAGTCCACCAGTCCACAAGATTGACAGTCTTCGTTTAGTTTAGTATAAGTCCTAGGAAAGTTGTAAAAAAGATATTTTGCTTTGTGTGTTACGGCTTCCATGTGTATTACTCTATTCAACACATTGGGCTTCAAATATTACTTCTATTTAGAGACATTGCAATTTTGAATACTCTCTCAACATAACATAAAAGAGATTCTTGAGTAGACGACTTGACATACGCATTAGCATGGAAGAGGGTGCGCATGGAACCCAAGTCCATTTGGGTTTCAATGTTTGGTGTTCTATGTTATTCTTTACTTTTGTCATACTTACTATATAATTATTTTGTATCATACTCTCTGTATTTCTAATAAATGGTAGTTCACATGACTTCTTCAAAACTCCTCTGAAAACATACAACTACAAGTCATCTTAATTTTGTTGATTGACTAAGAGACAGCCTTGTATTCCCTGGAAAAAGTGCTTTAAAAATCCAATTATTATCATTAGTATTATTGTCATTATTACCTGTTATCCCATAGGACACAAGGTAATAATTTTCAGATTGATTTTATACATTCTAGCTATACACAAATGATCTTTTAAAGCCCCACTGCACAACTTGTAGCTACTTGCGCCCTCTATATAGGAAACAATGCCAAGCGTTACCTGATGGTCCCCCATGATCCCCTTTTTCTTATGTTAACTGAGAGCTGATTTGATGAAACAACCACCTGTCAGTGACGATGCAGGGAGGTCTAATCCCTCCTAGCCAAACTAGTGCAGACAGGCTTTAAGGCAATTTGTACACTTTGAGCCTCAATTAAATTTTGCTTTCTACTGAAGATATGAAACCCTTACCTCACCAAAGAAAAAAAGAACGAAAGAAATCGTGTGCATTCTACAGGCTCTTTATTCTAAGAGAAAAACGTTTTCACAGAAAGGGGAGATCGGAAATTAATTTCCTGTAAATCGGGATTGATACTATGAAATTGTCATAATATATTTATATTGCAATCAATTATTGATTATTGCGTGCACACCGGTCACTGCCTTATGAAACATTTACAAAGTTATCTGCACTAATAGACTGTGCTGTGGCTGTGCTGTGACCCGGCATTTGATCTTGTGATAAATTCTCTGTTTATTTCATCAAAGATCTAAGGTTAGGATTAGGGTTGCACTTTGGTTATAGGTTAGGTTTGGAGTTAAGGTTATGGATAGGCACAGTGTTAGGTCCAGGATGGAAATCATGAAATTGATTAGAGTAAGATGCTGACCACAAATGCTCATGCATTCTGTACCAATGAAAATAAAATACTCTGAATATTGAACGATGGGTAATGAGTGATTTAGAAAGCTCTTAAAGCCTGTCTGCACTAGTGTGCCGGCCAAGAGGGATTAGACCTCCCTGCCAGTGGTCACTGACAGGCGGTTATCTCACCAAATCAGCACTCAATTAACATGAGAAAAGGGATTATGGGAGACCAACGGGCACCGCTTAGGCATTGTTTGTTATATAGGGCGCAAGTGGCTATAAGAAGTGCAGTACGGCTTAAAATTGTGTGAAATAAACTACAAAATAACTTGGGTATATAAACAAACAAAAACTAAATCTGAATTGCAAAATCATCTTTTACAGATCCCTGTAAATTTTAGAGAGTTCTGCTGAAAAAAAAGTGTAATTTGAAAAACGGATCAACACCTGAACAATTTTAGTTCTAATAACAAATAACCCATGCTATCCTCTTACTTAACATGTTAGAATACTTCACAAAGCTTACAAAGAAATTCTGTACATTATGTATCCATGCAAATAAGAGGGATCCTGTGTTTAGCCGTTTAAGTAATAAACTGGAATGACATAAATAGATGTTTTAATGACAATTGGACAGGTGCATGATCACTTAGAGTATTTGACAGGTTGCACCATTGAAAACTAACCCTATTGAATTTGAAAGGAAATACCATATGAATCATTGAGGAGGATTGATATTCTTTAGTGTGAGCAGGCCATTTTCGTAATGTAATCAAATTTAATGCATAATTATTTTTTCATACAAAGTATATCATTCACCTGTTACGGATTATTGTATTTCAATAGTCAGAATGCAAATTGCGTATATTGGTAGTTGTTAGGTAGAACAAACATTATGGCTTGCCCTACCTAGCAACAAGCAGGAAATGCAATGGCTCAGTGGTAGAGCAGTGGTAAAAGTCAAATGCACTCCCCTCGGAGGGGACTTAAAGCCGTCAGTCCCCTGGTTGCTTAGTTACAAGCACGCACATGCTTTCTTATTAGTCGGGTAAAACAAACCGTCAACCCCAAGAAAAATATATGCAGTTTGTATTTCGGACTATTGAAATACAATTAATTGTATTACCGTAAATCTCTGAGTATTAAACGCACCCCTTTTGGGCCGGAAACAAACAAACAAAAAACAAAAACCATACAGGAAGTGTTGTTCTAGTTTCCAAGTGGTGAGTCAACACACCTTGTATGACTTACCTGGAAGACATTGCCAGGCACAGTGCAGGTGGAGGGGCATAAATCGAAACTTTAAAAAAAAATCTTGTACCTGTGTATAAGAAGCACCCAGACTTTCAAATTTTTTCGGTAGGAAAAAGATGCGTCTTATACACAGAGATTTACGGTAGGTGAATAAAAAAGTTTGTATGGAGGCACTCGAGTATGAATTTGGTTACATTACAAAAATGGCATATCTATGCTTGTTCATTAACCTTTTGAGTACCATTTGGTTTCGTTATTAGAGACGTTGCCCATAGCCCCTGTCCAGAATATCTATGTCATCATCTTAAGAGGGTTAAGAGATTATGATGCAGTCATCTGTAAACCATGAAAGGGTTATTGAACCAAACGTTCCCTTTAAGAGAAAAAGGAGGAGAGAGAGAGAGAGAGATGGAGAGTAGGAGTAGGAGAAGGAAAGAGAGAGAATATTCTGTTATTGTTTTTCCTCCTCGTACCAATTTGAACTAATTTAACATGAAGAACTGATGGATCTCACCTCAACTCTTATCAGGTTTTCATTTCGATGGATCAAGAATGAAATCAGTAATTTTCGGGATGAGAAATTAATTCAATTTTCATTAATTTATGATGAACAAGTCTCAAATACCCCTAGGCATTGTACTACAAGCAGACTTGCTTACTATATGCTAGGCATGTTTGTAGTAGTGAGAATGGTAGGGAAATAAAAATTGCCCTTGTGAAATTGAAAATTTTGAAAAATATTGGAAAATATTTCTATTCAATTGAAGAAAGTAATGGATTAAAGAGTTGTGAATCAGCCACCCAGTAAGACATATTGCAAAATTATGCTTTTGTTTGATTGTTCAATAAAATCTTTTTTTCATCCAAACTAATAATTGATATATTCTCTCTTCTTTATACAAACAGGTTGGAAGCTGTGAGCAGAAACTGTGGCTTGTGAACTGCCTATTATTGTAAGTAGGATTCTGTAAAAGTAAAAAAAAAACTGTTTTTGTTTACATTAGAATTTTGTGGAAGGTGGCATTAAGATGATCAGGTGCCATATGATTTTGAATTTTGAAGACATATTAGCAGACCTCAAAGCAACAATATTTTGGAAATGAAGCTAGAAGAAACTATAGCTTGAGACAGAGCAAAATGCATGTGATACTAAAATCCAATCATCTTCAATGGGGTGAGGGGCTTGATCCTGTATATTGGACCCTCTAAACCTTAAAAGATTGGGTAACTTTGTCTCAGATTCTGAAACAAGACCCTGGATTTAGCTCTTGCTGCA
>BEXV01000728.1:63481-74738 GCA_003118195.1 Hemicentrotus pulcherrimus
AAAATACATGATGTGCTGTGTAAATGGGCCTATTGTGACAACTAGTAAAGATGTGAAACTGACCAGGGCTGGTGGTCAAATCATCCATGAATTAGATCAAATTAGTTCAATCTCAAGATTGCCAAATATCCAGCTATTTTGAACTATCCCGATCGAAAGCTATCCAGCTCTTTGCGTCTTCACTAGACCGAAGTAGCAAATTAGCTGGATATAGTTGGTCAGGATAATATCCCAAGAAATCTCGGTCTAGTTTGCGGTTTTCCGTGTTTACTCGAGGTCAGTGGTTGTACTAGCGCGCTGAGCGGTATAGATCGCATGCATGTGCGAACCGGAAATCGTTGTGCATGATGGGGATATTTGACTCCGTACTTCGGTCTAATGAAGACGGTCGCAAACTATCCCACTAGTTCGGAAATAGTGGGATATTTTGCAAACTAGACCGAGATATCTTGGGATATTATCCCGTCCAACTATCCAGCTAATTTGCTACTTCGGTCTAATGAAGACGCAAATAGCTGGATAGTTTTCGATCGGGATAGTTCAAATAGCTGGATATTTGGCAATCTTGAGATTGTGAAGACGGGCCTAATGTTGCATGGGGCTGGAATAATGGGTAGGCCTTTATGTAACAATGTATAGGCCTAAGATATGGGCTATTCAAATAATCAATGGTTTCCTAGCCATGATGTGAGCTTTGTCCTACTTCTTGTATGACAATATACATGTGGGCCTGAATTAAAATAAGTTTGAAAACGTTGACATAACTACGGCAGGAAATCTGAAGAAAAGCTGGATCATGGGCTCTTTCCTGAGTGACTTCTTAATGCCTTTTTTCCTGTCAAAATGAAAGAGATAAGGCATTGCTTTATGCTAGCTACTTCAAACCCCTTTCGGATTATTGGATGAAAGAACACAAAGAGTAATTGTCTGGTATTCAGGGCAGGTTTAAGAAGATTTTGGGTGTTTATTTGAAGATTTTGAGTTTAATGAGGAATTAATCTGGACATACGCAAAGGGAAATGATGTGGAAATATTGGATGGTAAGGAAGGGATTTAAATAAGGCCTGGCCCAACCTGAACAATAATGATTTCAAATGAAACTTTTTATTGTAGATTCCTCCCTATAAGTCAAATTCAATCAATGGAATCGCAAATATACACTACCTTTACATATACCACAGGTGAATAGAGTGTGTATACCTTTGATTTAATATTATATCATTATTCAGGTGTATACCAGCCTTTATTATCTTTTATTCTTCTTTTAAAGTCAATTAATGGCTTGAAAAAGAAAAGAAAGAAAGGAGAAAAATAAGAATTAACAAAAAACAAAAAAAATTGTAAGTAAAATGCAAGAAAAATAAGTGTATGATATATTCATTCTCACATGTATGAAGAACTGGGGTAAATATCTAAAATATATTAGTATAAATAGGCTTTAAAGGTACTATGTCCAATTTGCAAGCCAAAAAACTGAAAAGGTTGAATTCCAACGTCATTTAAAAGGCAATACTAATTTAGAACTTCCCTCAACATGAAAGGGCTTGAAAATGGCTTTTAGTGGGAAAATAAAGATCATTATTTGTGAAATCGACTTAAGCGATTGCAAGTAAGTGTATGATTTCCAGACCCTTTTACCAAATGGTTGTATATTTTGTGCTGCACAAAGATTCAGTCAGTTTAATTTTGGCCATTACAAGTAGTGGGTTATTGATGTACACAAATGCTCATATACCTGTAACAGCTCATTTTATGTATATTATTACCAAAGAAAAAAGATGTCAGTCAGTCACTCAATAGTGTCTGGCAGTGAAGTCTAGCAAGTAAACAGGTTTCCTTGCTTAATTTGAATACTAGGACACTGCTTACGTTTAAATTTCACAGATAGGACATACATGACATATTCATAATTCCTGCAAAGTTCTACAGAACTTGATGTTGGTTGCAAAAAGGATAATCTTTAAGGAGAATTAAACCCTTTTGAAGGTTAACTAGAATGGAAAAAGAAAAATCTGAGAAATACATTAGTAACAGTTTGAAATATATATTTATATAAATTAAAAATGAAGAATAATTTCTCTTTTGAAAAGTGAGCTCATTTATATCATGCCATAAACCGACTATTTCTGTATTTATTATGTACTAGAAATGAGTTTAAAGTATGTTGCATGTGTTTTATAGATCAGAGGGTGTGTTGCCTACATTTACCAGTAAAACTTTCCATCAAAGGGGCTGAGAATGGAAAATTCCATGCACCATGGCATTAAGTTTATTTGAATAGATGCTGACAAAAAAACCTGCAGAGAAACCTGCCAGTGCAATTTTGAGAAATATTTATTGGCAAAAGTTATGAGGATTTGTAGATCGAAAGAACACTAACATGCACACTGGCAACTTTATGATTTCTTTTATAGCAAACTACTCTTTTTCTGTGTCCTCAATGGCACCCTTTTAAAAAGAACTGATATAAGTTTTCATGGGTTCATCCTGTGAAGGTAGATATTTATTCTCTCTCTCTCTCTCTCTCTCTTATTTATTCCATGTTGTAATTGTATTCATCATCAACAAATAATAAGAAATCAAAATCAAATCAAAGTAAAGCTGATGCACTTCTGGTTCTAAGCAGATGGCTAATAGCCTGCTCAGACTATAGTATAGGAAAAAGAAATGTGTTAAGAATTATCATATAGTGAAAGGAGTGGACAGACTAGAAAAAAAAACATTGTACAAAGAAACGTTGTATAAAGAAACCAATGTCAATGAGGTCAGTTGATATCACAGCTGGCCAATCATTAGTGGGCTCTCCTGATAACCCTTGTCCAGTGATGTAGGTCCATGATTATACGATTTTGGTACGATGTGACTCTCAGACGAGCATTGAAGTCACTACCTTAGCACCATTTTTTCTCATCTGAACAATGTTACCAAGTCCCTTTAAAGATACTATGTCCCTTTTGCAGCCAACATCAAATTCTGTAAAACTTTGCAGGAATTATGAATATGTTATGTATTTCCTATCTGTGAAATATAAACTTGAGCAGTGTCCTAATATTCAAATTATGCAAGGAATCCTGTTTACTTGCTAGACTTCACTGTCAGACACTATTGAGTGACTGACTGGCTTTTTTCATCTTTGGTAATAACATACAAAAAATGAGCTGTAAAGGGTACATGAGCATTCGTCTACATCAATAACCACTTCTTGTTATGGCCAAAATTAAACTGATCGACTCTTTGCGCAGCTTAAAACGTAAGACCATTTGGTACAATGGTCTGAAAAATCAGATTATTTCTTACTGGCTCTTTAGCTCCTAAGTGAATTCGACAACTTATAGTTGTTATTTTCCCACTTAAAGAAATTTTCAAGCCCCCCCCCCCTTTTTAGGGAAGTTCTTAATTAGTATTGTCTTTCAAATACTGTTGGAATTTAACCTTCACATTTTTTTTGGCCTGCAAATGGGACATAGTACCTTTAAGCAGGGAATGGGACATGCAACAATATGACATTCAATACACTTGACAGTGCGACGAACATTTTGAAAGACTTTAATTCCAGCACACTTCTGAAAACCAAGTTTAAACAAATATGGGATCCTGCCTTAATTTATAGTCTGCTACCCATTGCCTCAAGGATGTGTGTCTGTGATTTCTTTTTGGTTATTTGTTTGTTGTGAAACAGTTGACAGTTATCCATTCACAGGGGATCAATCAAGGATTTAAAGGGGATTACAAGTTGAAAGGGAGTCTAGAGATTAAGTGCAATTTGTGACAGCTTTTCCCATTAACTGCTAGCAATTCAACCAGACTGAAAAGAAGATTAACCTCATTAACTGATTTCTTTAAAAATTGTTTAGGAAAACACTGTACCACACAAGTGTACCAATCACCTGGAAAACAAAATCATTCTGTTTAGCTAAGTGTATTAATTCAACTATTCTAGAGGTAAATGATTAAGGAGTATGCAGAAAGTAAAGGGTAATGTAAAACTTTGTGTATAGGGCAGACACACAACCCAAGTGTGCACCCTTTTCTAGTCTTATCAACAAGACGTAGACTTAAACTATTACAAAATTGCAACCCAGGCTACCTAGGATCCTATCTTTTATTTTCTTTCATCACTTGGTTCATCTTATTTGATACATCACATCATCCTCATCAACATCCTCTATCATCATCAATATCTTCATCAACACCACCACCGTCATCATCATCTCCATTATCATTGGCAACATTCTTCTTTTTTTCATGCTGTGGAGTTGGATGTTTCCTTTCTTCAATGGCCCCCTTACCCGAATCAGAATTTACAACAACACAAACTACCTAGGCTGATAGTATATAAACTGCCGATTGAGTTTTCATGTCCATAATTATTCTTCACCCTGCTTCCTGTTACCACCCAATATGTCATTGCAAACTTCCTGAATAGGCCGATTATTTTGAAAGTCACACTGAAGTGTCCAGCAGACTTCCGGAATATGTTGTCCAAGTGCTACTACTTTGAGAGAGTCAATGAAAATTGTTTTGTCATGTTACTGCCAGGAACAATACATAGCTGTTAAAGACTTCTTACAGCCAGCCGATGAGTTGTCCTTTAAGATTGATATGAAGAAGATGAGAATAGAAGTTATTATGAGTTCATCTACCCAGTAAATAGGACAGATTACTCAGTAATGAGGAACTTAGTTTGCTTGGAAATTGATCCTTTGAACAATCTGTTATCCGATTCTTTCCAATTTAATTTCACTGCTATATATTGACTTCTCTGCTTGATACTCAATTTCAATTTCCTGAATTGGTTGAATAAACTATGATTATGAATGAAACCTTTTCTCAAGAAATTTGTAGCCATGATTTGTTGACCTCAAAACAAGACAGGACAGTGTGAAACAAAAAAGTGATAGAAGTCAGCAAGTGGGGACAAGGCCAACAATGTTCTTGGATATTTGTTTTGAGTGGGTTTACAATTTTTACAGAATGTCAACTGATTACATAAAAATACATTTACTGGATACAGATGCAGGTGGAGGTGGTGGTGGTGGTGATGGTTAGTTGGTGGTGGTAATGATGATGGTGGTGGTGGTGGTTGTGGTGGTGGTGGTGATGGTCAGGTGGTGGTGGTGATGATGGTGGTGGTGGAAGTGGTGGTGGTGGTGGTGGTGATATTGATGGTTGTGGTGGTGGCCATGTGGTGGTGGTGGTGGTGGTAGTGGTGGTGGTGGTGATGGTGATGGTGAAGAGAAAGAGGAGGAGGAGGAATAATGGGCATTTATACTGTGCTATACTTCAAGAAGTACCACAGCGCTTACAATGTAAAACACTTTAAAAAATACACAATCTCTGTGGAAAAGACGGGACTTCAGTTGCCTTTTAATATAGGCTTATGTTATTTCAGGGAATACATTTCTATTAAAGGGGTCTGGTAACTTTATCTCAGATTCTGTAACAAAATCCTGGATTTAGCTCATGCTGCATTATGCTGATAATTATAACCTTTATGTCAGTCAGGAAACCCCATGACTTTTACATGACGGCCGATCGCCTGTCTGATTTTCAAGATATTTATGATTGGAATTACAAATTTTGAAAACCGTTAACTAAACGGTTAAAGTCTATTTGGGGAAAACGAGTATGGTAATACCGGTCACTCAAATATTTTTTTTTTTTTTTGGAGGCACTTCTTGATCAATTTGAAGCATAACTTTGTTAGGGCTTCAATAGTACACCATATCACAGATAACACTTAGGGCAGTGCATCTCATGTTTAACATTGTTGAACGATCCCTTTCAAAAATAGTATTTATATCTAAAAGTGGTATTGTTTATTGACAACAAAAGGATTCCATAAATCTTGCTATCCTTCGTTATGGGCCTGTAACAGTTTGAACTAATTTTTTTCTTTTTTAATTTTATATCCCCAGAATGCTGAACTATTTCATGTGTACTTATACTTCTCAATCAAACTCAGTTCAATAGAAGAATGCATAATGTTAAAATACTTCTGCTTTGGAAATATATCTATTGATTACTAGCATGAAGTTAATTAAAAGAAATGTGACACACTTGTGTCCTTGATAACATTTTGGACTAATCTATTTATTTTGCTCTCCAAATTCTCCCAAATGCTGAACTATCTTAATTATGTATTCATCTCAATGTATTGTAGGAGTACTGTATTGATGACAATTGTATGGGAAGAGAAGGGAGCCTGTGAATCAGTAAACAAAGCACTCCTCCTCACAACAACAAACAAGAAACACATTGTAAGAAGTCAGATCAGATCGGCCTAGCATTCCACAAGCATCTCTGAATCCTCTGATACAGATCAGTGATGCACACCCAACAAGTCAACCAAAACAGCCTCCATCATCCTCTCTGCTTAACAAATCAACATCACAATAGTCCGCTTGCCACGCACTCAGGTGAAAAGTGATTGTATTTTCATCTTTTGTATGAGGCAAAGCTATTTAACGTGATGGTGAAAGTACATTTGGTTCTTGATCTATTTGGTGAGGAATTCAAGAAGATAAAAGAAACTCTGAAAGTTTACAAAACAATTTGAAAAGGAAAGGGGATTTCCATTTAGAAGAAAAAAACAATTCTTTCATAACTCTGCAGTTGTCAGAAATATTTTCAATAGGATATATTACTTTCAAAGTTATGAACATGTTTTTGTGAAAAAAATCTGCTATTATTGTTTATGTTGGTATAATATGAGCACTTAATATTTTAAAGCTTTAATTTAAGTTTTGGGAATGGAGGTTTAAAAAAAAAATAAATAAAATTTAAACCTCAACAAATCTGGAACTTAAATTTGAAGTTACCCATGGTTTATATTCAACAAAGATAGCCTTGATAAGTTTGTAAACTATACTCCCATGCATCTTCTAAAAGAAGCTGGGGAGCTTTCAAATTGTTATGCTGTGAAGAAGGACTACCAAGTGTTTATGAAGATGTATCTTGATAATATAGTAAACTGAGAGGCTAGATTAAAATCAAAGTATGAACAGGGGCCATTATTAAGGGGAACTTATTATCATGGTTATTGGCTAGATTCTTGATTTTTGATAATACTAGTGGATATTTGTGAATTAAAGGACCCAAAGAATTCATTAGTTTAAAATCACAGTGTAAACAGATCTAGAGAGAATGGTAGTGACCATTACAGCTGAATGTGTATGCATAGGTGAAAAGTGGGCGAAACTCTCTTATTTTTTTTTCCTCTCTCCACGTATAATGTGTGCTCGCTGAACGTCAACGCACCATAAAAGCAGATTACCTCGCCTGTGTGTCGACAGTTGTGGTTCATGCCGAAATTGGATAATACATGATCAGGAAGCTTGCTAATAGAGAGATATTTGGTAGGCGGTTGGTCTTGTGGATCACATACCTGGGAGATCAAGGGATAACGGCCGGTGCTCTAGCTCTTAGCCTCTCATGCAGTTGTTGGATTGAGGATTTTACAAATATCTGTGATTATCCAGTAAGTTTTATTTGTGGAAACATGACCGAGATTCATTAACCAATTTAAAAACAAGTTGTCTCTTCAGAACCGGCACGATGTTAACTCTGTGTTAATATATATGTGTTAACACCCTTCTGGCTCTAGACAGACAGTTTTTAGTTTTATAGACTTCTCTTTAATGCATTCATAGCAGCATTTGTATAGTTTGTGTGATGTCTTTTCTTAATTGAATGTACTTTGGATGAACCTATAATCTACCCCTTCTTTGCTAATTCACTCCTCTCATTGGATAATTCTTATTTGAGCATTAGTGCTCTAATTACGATAGGTCACCCCCTTATTTACTCTGGTAATTGATTGGTATAATGGATGATTAGTATGAGCAAATGATTAGTCTACAATGCACCTTGTTTGCATTTTACAACTCCTGTATGCTGGTGAAAGTAATAGACATGTAGTATGAAATGCTAGGGGCAAGACAAAGATCTGGTAAAAGAGGGGGCACATCATGCCAACAATTGAGGAAAACAAGGTCATCAATATTTTGCAGGTCCTCTGTGGTAAATGAATTTTTGACAAGCAAAAACAACTTAAAAAGTAAAAAAATAATAATAAAAAGTCATCACCTAAAAATGAAAGAGAGGAATTTCACAAATTTGGACTTGTATAGTGAAGGTACATGTATGTCAATTGGGTTTTGAAGGGGCGTGGCGTGGACTGGTGCCCCCCCCTCCCCCCTCCCCCAAACTCCACCAATGTGTATAGCTTACAGGCCGTTAGCAATTCCAATCTAATTGTACTAATGTGAAGAATGTAATAAATGTAGGACTACTTTTAAAAATTACCTATCAAAAATTGCTTCCAAATGTTACAAAAAAATTATAATTCTATTTTTACATAACATGTGTCGGCTTTTGTTATTGTTATAGTAGAAAATTTGATTGAGTTGATAGTATTACAGAGTTGCATTAGAACTGACTACAAGTACAACTAAGCATTTCTCTTTCAGCACACCCATTTGCAATCTATTTGGTTGCTTGATAAATTTATAAAAAGTTGTGTTCTATTGTGAAAAGTCTGCCATAGCATGATTTCATTGCATGACATTCATGAATTATGTTTAAATTCATGATACAGATCTCTCTTGGTTTGTGTGGTCATAAATCTTCTCTAAAACGAAGTGATGTTTATTAATAAATAATTGATAACAGAAAGGTTATTGAGTTTATTTTCATGCACTTTAGTGGTGAATATGAAATGTTGTGTTTTTGTTCCTCATTATGCGCCAGTTTTAAGATTTTAATCACCTCTATGGCTTGCACAATACTCACAGATTTGTAAGTTTTCCCCTTGTGTGAATGGGCCTGTTGGATGAAATTTGGAATTGAAAGACAAATCTGATATCTCTTTGTGTGAATGAACTTATAAATCATTACTTTTGTCACTTCAGGCATATTTGATTTATCTATGTCATGAAATATTATAACCAGCTGTGAACTGGGCGATACTTGAGCCTTTTTTTTCTGAAGGATTGTTCACCATAGCATTTTGTTCTTTGATAGTTTTGAGAAAATCAGAGTTTTGGGTAAGGAAATGCACTTCAAAAGAAACTGGCTTAGTGACTTGAAACGATTCTGCACTGCTTTTCATGCTATGTTGCCATGAACAGGAAAATACAATTTTGGGGGGAAGATCGCTGAAAATGATATTCATCGAAAAGTGTGACAAAATGCATTGGTCATGGAACTAAAAGCTCCCTGATTATATTCACAATACCTCTTGTCATGGTTGCGCTTTCTATATCTTTAGTTTTGGGAGGCTAGGCAAATATTTATTTGAAGTCTGGAAGATTTGTTGTTGTTGTAGATCTGTGCAAAAAATTATTTGCAAAAAAAAATTAATTAAAATGAATGTAAACTTGTCAAAAATGTCTTTGTAAATTAATTTCTTGTTAAAACCAGAACTTAAAAAAAATACCTGACTGGCCAACCATGATGGGGAAAGGATATATTTCTGTTTTAACAATTACTGTAAGGGATACTAGTGCTCAGAACTCTGTTATGGGTCAGTGGATAAGTCACCAGACTGGATCATAACTGTTTACTCAAAACAGTAGGGTCCATGCTCAAAACAAGGCTCTGATTCATTACTAATTCTTGCCAAGCTCAAACCAAGTGCAGTAATTGGTTCATCCATAAATGTACATTTATGGTTTGGCCTACCAGGATTATTCCTTTTAAAGGGATCGTTTAACAATGTTAGATCTGAGATACACAGTCCTAGATGTTACCAGTGTCTGTGATATGGTGTAATATTGAAGCCCCCCAAAAAATTGTGCTTCAAAATGATCAAGAAGTGCCTCAAAAACGTAAAAAATCTTTGAGTGACCCGTTTTCCCTTACTCGTTTTCCCCAATAGACTGTAGTGTGAACGGTTAATTCCAATCATTATTATCTTGATAATCAGACAGGCGATTGGCTAGTAAAAGTCATGGAGTTCCTGACTGACCTCAAGGTTTATAATTATCATTGCAGCTTGAGCTAAATCAAGGATTATTTTTAAAAGATCTAAGACAAATTAGATCCCTTTAAAGCACTTTGAGCTGATCAATGGTGTGGGGGTAAGGAGGGGGAGGGAAGAGAAAAAAGGTGGGGGTCATACTATATTGAAAGCCCTTTCAAAGTATATAGGGATGTTACATTGTAATAGGATATATGCCATGCAAGAATGGAATATTAGTTTTTCCTGATTATTAAGTTTTGAAACATTGCAAGAATGTAGTGTTAACAGAGCCAAACACCCATGAGGTAAGGTTTCATTTTTAGGGGAGATAGTCCTGGGAAAAAACGCTTTTCAATGTTTGGGTTCGTTTAGCCAGTCTGAGGAACTTAGTATCAAGTTCACAAAGGACATGTAATTTCCTCCCCAGAGAGTTAGCGGCAATATCAATCCCACGCTTAGAATTGGTTCCTGTTGCCCCATCGTTTTTCTTCAGAGCAATAATGTTTCCTTTTTGAGCCATGTTTTCACCTCTTTCCAGGGAATAGAAAAGTGGACGCATTCCAGCAGACTTGCGCTAGGAGATTATTGGGATCGCGTGTCAAGAGCGCCGGTGGCAGAGATTGTGTATACCTTACTTACGTTCAGGCAAAAGTTCTTAAAAATATATTTCTCAAGTTTTACCACCGTGAAGCGAAGAAACGGGTTAAGATACCTTTAAAGTCGTTCAGAGAACCGTTCTTGGGCGGCAACATTAGTCACACACGGATAATCAAGCTTTATTACAAATTAGATCAAGGGACTGATAAGGGGTCAGTTCTGACCAAGGGTTTTACGTTTCAAAATGTCTTCAGATTCATCATCTAAACAACTTGATACAGGTGAATAGCCAGCTCTGGGGAGAACTGAATTATAAACAAGAGTTTGAATAAGCTTCAGCAAATATGAGGGGGAGGCAGAGGCACTATAAGAACTTTGGTAAATTTGTTTTTCTTACTTATACCACTTATGCTAAGACATGAAGTCCCATAGAAATCTGTAAAGAAACACTGTGGCACAAGAAAGTGGCACTTTTAAAGCCACAAGTTATCTGTAAAGATGTGAAGAACGTTCAGAGCTTTTGTATTCTGAATAGGAGGTAGGAGAAAAGGAGGATTTTAGAGAAAATAAGAGGAGGAATAGGATGTGAAGATCAGTTAAATGGTCAGGAGATAACATCAGGGAAAAAGAGTTAAAGGGGGTAATGTTCATGTGTTCAAACTTTTGAAAATGTATAGAGAGAGAGAGAGAGAGAGA
>BEXV01000728.1:115894-133713 GCA_003118195.1 Hemicentrotus pulcherrimus
ATTAGTTTTGTCGCGCTGGTAGTTTGCCTGTAGTCATTGCATACCATTCTGGCTGCCCTTCTTTGAACCTTGCCTATTTCCTGCATATGTTCTTTGGTATATGGGTCCCAGACACTAGAACTATATTCTACAATTGGACGGACTAGGGTTGTGTAAGCTAAGGATTTAGTTTGTTTAGTACATGATATAAGGTTTCTACGGATGAATCCGTTGACCTTATTTGCAGATGATGTTATGATAGAAATGTGTTTATCCCACTTTAGATCGTTGGAGATCTCTACCCCAAGGTACGAGTGAGAGGGTTTCCTGTAATACGGTACCTCCAATGGACTACTTGGTTATTACAGGAGATCTAGAAGCATTAAATCTAAGAACATGGCATTTTGGGGGGATAAGTTGCATTTGCCACTTATCCACCCATGCAGAAAGTCTGTCTAGGTCGTCCTGTAGTCTGGTAGTCTGGTAGCGTCGAGTTGGGTTTTGATGCCAGTGTATAAGATACAGTCGTCGGTGTATAGTCGTACAGTCGAGGAAAGCTCGTCTGGTATGTCGTTAATGTAGATTAAAAAGAGTAAAAGTCCGAGCACTGTCCCTTGAGGGACGCCCGACTTAACCCTAACCCACTGAGAATGTTCTCCCCCCAATACTACCCATTGATGCCTGTCTTGTAAGAAAGATGAGATCCACCTGTTGGTTTTCCCATTGATACCGTACTGATTGAGTTTAAGGATGAGACGATGATGGGGCACAGTGTCGAACGCTTTAGAGAAGTCAGTAACGATCATATCAGTCTCGGTCCGTTTGTCGATAGAAAGGATAAGGTCGTGCATGGTTTGGGTGAGCTGTGATTCGCAGGAGTGACCTTTCCTGAAACCGTATTGGTATTTACTGAGTACTTTGTACGACTCAAGAGGTTTCATTATGTGAGTGTGTACAACTTGTTCTAGTAGTTTACAGCATGCAGAAGTGAGTGAAATTGGTCTGTAGTTTTCTGGTTTGGTTTTATCACCCTTTTTGTGAATAGGGTGTGATATTGGCTTTACGCCAGTCTTCAGGTAAGATGCCTGTATCGAGAGATGCTTGGAAGATTTTGGAGAGAAGAGGTGCCAATTCTTGAGAAAACTCTTTAAGTATACGGGGGGAGATCTCGTCGACCCCGGAAGCTTTTTTGGGGTCTAAGTTCTTCAAGAGTTTCTCGATCCCTGGAGTATGGATGATTATATATTTTATACCAAGGATATTAGATTGAGGAAGATTAGGAATGGTTTGAAGGTTTTCTGTGGTGAAGACTGAGCGGAAATATTCATTGAGTATCTCAGCCTTCTGCTTGTCGTCTGATGTGAGGACACCCTTTTCTTTTAAGGCGGGTACTCCGGAGGAGTCCTTCCTGAGGCTTTTGACGAAAGACCAGAACTGTTTTTTTGATTCCAAACAAAAATCTCTAATATGTTTTTTGTAAGCAGATCTGGTCAACTTATGGGTCTCTTTTCTGATTTTTCTGAAACTCTCCCAGTCACTATCGTTTCTTGAATTTCTGGCCTTGTTATAGGCCCGTTGTTTGCGTCTATGCAATCGCTTGATTTTGGAGGTTATCCAAGGGGTTTAGTTCTGTTTACTAATAACCTTAGTAGGAATGAACTTGTCCATAATGTTCTTCAGTCAAGTCTTGAAGACGTTCCATAATTGCTCAACAGACACAGTGTTTGATATTGGAGTACAGAATTCCTCACCAAAATTGTTCAATTCTGTTTTCATTCCTGTTTTGTCATTAGCCTGCACCTTGGCAAGAATATAGTATATGATGTAATCCCTAGTTGCCACCAACTCTTCTTATCAGGTACTCACCTATTGGCATCATGAGTCTGATCTGTGCCAAGATCCTTGACATGGACAACCCTGCTGTGGTCTTCTCTAACCTGGGTCTCTACATGGTGACTGTCTTGCTGGGGTTGGTTATCCATCTTGCCTGTCTCATGACCATATACTTCACCTTCACTCGCAAGAATCCCTTCACATTCTTCAGAGGTCTCCTACAGGCCTGGCTGACTGCTCTAGCTACATCCTCTAGGTAAGACTAAGGCAGATCTTTTAACAGCTCAATCAGTAAGCTTTCCTATCTTCAAATTGCGAACAATTATGCCTGTTTAATTTTCCTAATAAAGTATCATGTGACAGAAAAAATGTGCATGGATCTTAAAAATGAACATGGATAGAAATAATATTCAAAAGTGATCAATGGATTAGAATACGTTTTGCAAAACAGTGATTTTGAACTTTCAAAAGTACCTCGTATCAAACTGTATGTGGTAAAAAATAGAATATGTTCAAAAAGGTTTTTTTTTAAAACATGTATGGAAAAAAATAGATGTAAAGTGTGCAAGAAAGTTTTGCGCTATCATATTATTATGGCTCTGAACCAAAAATTGTAGAGCCTCACTGCAAAATGTTGCCCATACCCGTAACAACCGCTCTGTACTCTGTATAATAAGATACTCTGTATAATAAGATAACGGTGTTTTTGCCCTTCTTTGCAGCTCTGCGACTCTCCCAGTTACATTCCGTTGTCTGGAAGAGAACCTAGGTATTGACAAGAGGGTGACACGATTTGTGCTGCCCATTGGAGCAACAGTTAACATGGACGGTACTGCACTCTAAGAAGCAGTAGCAACTATCTTTATTGGTCAGCTGAATGGCTATACTTTGACCATTGGCAAAATCATCACAATTAGGTAAGGTCAACACAATCAGCAGCTCAATGTAATGGATTAATAATGGTTTTATATCTTTAAAGTTGTGTACAAGATCGAGGCAAAGATGTCATCACTCATAGCTGATTGAAGTGATTGATATATTTTGGAAGAAAAACAAAAGGAACACATGTTTGGCAAGCTCAAATTTAAACCAAGAGATACTACTGACGAAAAATGATAGTATCGTATTCAATTTGTTGGGTTGCTTATCCAAATGTGAAGATTGCCTTTGCCCAAGTTTTAGATGAATGCATACATTGTACACTGCAGCTGCCAATCATTCCTACATGTATTTTGGAGGATTCATTCCTCTGTCGTGACCTTCAGACTAGTGTAATGAACCTTATATTCCTCTTGAAAACTTCTCTTTTGAGCATACAAAAGACACTGCCTCCTTATTTGACCTTGAGAGATTCCTAGATGTGGAGGAGTTACTTTCTTAACGTGTGAATGACTCTCTTCTTTCCTTGTATCCCAAGCTTAACAGCAACCCTAGCGAGTGTTGGAGCTGCCAGCGTACCCAGTGCAGGTCTCATCACTATGCTCCTGGTTCTCACAGCTGCAGGCTTTCCTGTCGAAGACGTCAGTTTGCTTTTTACCGTCGACTGGTTCTTGTAAGTTTTTAATCACTTCATTTGTTTTGTACTCGTATATTGATTTGATGTTTTTAATTTTTGAATATGTAGTTAAGGTTGCTATGTTGGTGAATTTTTTTTTCCCTTTAAGGTTCTGCCCAAATGACTATACAAAAACCTGATCGAAATATGTTTTGATGGAGTGAAAACAGTCACATTCCAAACCCTTGAAGCCATGTTATAATAGCAACGAGTAATGATAAACCTCAAACCATTAATGACCTTGCCTGGTACCAGCCAGAACTCTCTGCTGGAATACAAGTAAAGTTTGAAAGGAATTTCCAGGTCTTCCCAATCATTTCATATTTTGAAATGGAGTATAATGAACTGAAATTTATCTTTGACTAATTATCTGAAAAAGAAATTTGTTCATGTGAGGTATTTGTTAAGTAAATGAGCCATGACCTAATAAGATTTGTACTTCCAGACATGTACCATGTGACCTCTTATTTGTTAAAATAGGAGTGTTGAATTGATTTCTCCAATCTGTTATCCCATCATTGTATCAAAAGATAGATAATAAATAGATTGTTCTCCTCCGAGGCTTGAGCAAACTATGGCGAATTCAGTAATGTTCTGTTGGCAAATGGTAACCAGAATCTCCATTCTATAAATACACATGTAGTCTATTAAACAAACAAACAAAATATCGAATATATTTTTTTAATGATAACAGAGTAAGACAAATGGTAAACTATTGATGGAAGAAGAAAATATAGTGGAAGCTTTTCTGAACTAGTTTTGTTGTTGTTGTTACAGGGATCGTTGCCGTACATCTATCAACGTCGTGGGTGATTCTTATGGAGCTGCTATAGTGCATCATCTTTCTAGGAAGGAGTTAGAGGCAATCGATAGAGAGGTAACTATTATATTTCATTCAAGGGGAATTAACCTCAAACTACATGTTAAATTCAGTTTGTAGGCCATTTAAAATATTATCTGAAAAATATAAAACAGGAAAGGGAAGACGTTACACTTCTTCAGAATCCTTCGTCTCTTGCGACTCTGAGAATTTTCAGAACGTTGCCATTCTGTGACCCATCGCATGGATTTGACCGCTATTGCGTATGTACGTTTCCCTGCTGTAAATTGTAAAAAGATCACTGCAGATCACATCGTTTTTTCTGTCGTACTTGCTACCTATAGCTTGAATATTTCATTGCGATTGTGTTGGTTAGAAACCGATGAAACGATTCCCCCTTGGTTTTCGAGGAACAATTATTACAACCAAACACATGGTAGTTCGCCATGTTTGACGTGTATTCTATGTAACATGTGCGCTGCGCTGGTCAAAACTTATATTTTTACATAAATGCATTACAAGAGGTTTATTCACAATTTGCAAAGAAAACAAATATTATACATGTACGTTAGACCCTCGACCATTTCTCACCTTTGCAATGCGTGCAGGAAGCTGAGTTGGAGCTGGAAGGTGGAAAGGACACTGAATACACTGCTAACGGCAAACCAGAGATGAGAGATGGTAACGCCGTGGCAGACATTGAGAAGAAAGATGGCGACAACTGGGAGTCTGGATTCTAGACTATGCCTCTTGGTACAAGCCATACCTACCCCTGTATTAACATACAGGCAGTTTTTGTGTACATTTGTATTTTTTCTGTTTTCTTTTTTTTTATATATATATATTATATATATCTATAGATATATATGTATGTATATATATATATTTTGGCAAGTCTTTGAAGAATAAGATTTGTTGTTGATGGCAGCAAGATATGGTTAGAAGGCATGAGTTGAAATCACTTAGTCTGCATCACTATGGAGACCTCCAGGTGCAAGGAAGGAAGGGAGCCATAATGAAATGGAATGATCAGGTGACCATTATTGCATTGTGGGTAATTGTTAAGGTATGGAGCTTTACTGACAAGATCGGATGTATGAAAAGTAAAACCACTTCAGAAAGAGAGAGCGAGAGAGCAGGAAAGGAAAAGAAGGAAAGAGAGAGAAATGAGATAGAGAGAGAGAGAGTGTGTTAATGTGAGTGAGTGAGTGTGTGTGAGTGAGGAAGAAAGAAGGGTATTCCAAAGATGTTAATTTGACACATTAAACAAAACAAAATTCTTGAAAGCAGACACAATTTTTCAGAAGTGGGAAGTTTATCTTTCCAATTCAAACGAGCTATTCTTTCAACCAGCAGCATTTCAAGCTAAGAAAACATTTGGTCTGAAATTTCTGGGAAAAAACCTGCATTTTATGCCAAAATCATATCGTATTCAGTGGATTATTATAATAAGTTGACAAGAGGCCTCAATAAGGGCATCTTTTGCAACACAATAAAAGACTTTATTTGCTGGTTTAGAATAGGGAATTTTATCTGGAGTCATAACACAACATATACGCTGGAGATTATTTTATTGTTGGTCAAGTGATATATTTCAGTCCCAGCTTATTTTTTCTCATATTGTGGCAGAAAAGATAGTAGGATTGTGGCTTTTGCCCACACACAAGTGGAGACTGTTTTAGTTGGAAGTCTACTTGTATTGTAAAATCAACTGAAAAGTTCCATTGCACAGAAAAATCAGTATTGATGGAGAAACCAATGTACAGTGTATTGTCAATTTTCTATATCAGTCAGTAATTATATTCAAGAGTTTTTTCTGTATTGATTAGTTTTGAAATGTTAACCCAAATTCTTGTTATGTTTTAATTTTCTATGAAGGCATAGTCAATCATTTGTATATTTTTATTCCTAGCATTAATTTCTAAAAAAGACATACAAAGCTTGTATTTTTTTTCACAGCAGCGAACTCGTCATAGAAGTTTGGATGCAAAAGAGAGTACGTTCAATGCTGCAATCAAATTTTGTCAGGATTGTGGGGAGCAAAATTCTAAAATGTCAAAATGATGATAGCAGGTGGCCAGTGACCCATACCATACAACTATGGATATCAGATAGATTTTACTAACACCCCTACCATGGTCGATATATACCAAACCGATTTCTGACATACATGTTGTCTGCATATTTTGGCTAATACCATAGTCAGCTGTGCAGGCAATCAAAACAAAGTACACCCAAATCTGGCTGCTTTCAGAAAAAAAGGCAAATCAGAATAATCCATGCTGGCTAGTAAAGCTGGAAGGGACTGACATACTTCATCTTTACGCCCTTAGATAGGGTTTACTAACACCCTTTGTGGTTGATATACTAAGATTCCAATATGACTCAAGTTTATTGCAGTACAATTTCATAAAATGTCCAACGAGTTTTGACCTGTAGTCAATGGCTTTGATGGCGCCCATGGTTATACTGAAGTTTGTGGACAAAGATACACAGACATTTAACAACTCAAATTGGGATCTCTAGTCATAATACCCAAGTGTTCTGATACAACTCATATGTAAAGGAAAACCTGGGTAATAATGACTATCTGTCTTCTTTCATATCCATCTCTCTTTTTATCATTATCATTTACAAAGTGAGAGGAAATACATGTATTTTCCAAAGTCTTATATTTATCTTTCTTCTATCGATGTATGTGTATATCATAGTGTGAATAGTGATCACTTTTTACATCTCATGTTTTATGAGCCATTAGTACAGGGTCTTTTACGGACACCAGGGCAGTAAACAATTTGTTTCCCTTTTTCATAAATATAGTATCTGAATGAATATGTTATATATGTTCTTACATCCTGTAACAAGAAGAAAAAAATTAACAACAAAAAAAAGAGAAATGGAAGGTCATTTCTTAAACCATACCTTCAATGTGTAATCTGTAAGATGTTTAAGTTACTTTAATGTCTACCTCTAGAAAGAAAACAAAAAAACAACAACAACATTTCTCTGTGTCATTTTGTAATAGAGATAAGCCAATAATTTACCATATTCATCATACAATGCACACAATTTAACAGTTCTTTTGTAACCGTATTTTGATGGTTTATTCATTCCTGCTATATACACATCACCACTATTGAGTCAGGGTCCATTTCTACAGCTTTTATTCCTATTTACAAAACTTGATTGTTTTAAGCTGTTAAGAATGACTATTGTGAAGGGAATACATGTGGATTTTAAAATATATTTACAATTGCACCTATTCTGATGTGAGATAATTTTGATATCCCTAATATGTTCAATTAATTGAATTCATTATTGTCCAGAAAATGATTGAATCAAAGTGTTCTCAGTGTGTGAAGTAGCATCAATACCGTCAATTCAAAGAACATAACCCTGATTGCAAGATTGCTTTTAGAACAAGATATACATTGTGTAACTTCAATTTGTTGCTCAAAGAATGCACTTGCTACTGTCCACTGAATCAGTGTATACTGTGCCTCAAGTATTCCAAAATCTGCTGCTTGGAGAATACAATTACATTTGACAGCCAAATTGCATTCAAAGTATCATTTATGGTTGCTCTCTCTCAGAATGCAATCATGTTTTACAACATTTGTGCATAAAATAAACTTGTTCAGCAGCTTTGAGAATTATCTAATTGCTTCCATTGCATTATTCACATTCAATACACTGTAGGCCTATGTTGCTCCAGAAAATGCATGCATTCTACACATAAAGCCATCACAATTCAGCCGCTCAGAAAATGCCATCTTTGTTCTAGGTTGTACTCAAGTCACCAAGTAACTTTCATTTGGTTACCTCAGAAATGATACACATTTTTGTTTCTCATCATTCTTCCAAACACCCTCTTTATCTCCACAAATTACTAATTAATTTATATTTATCGGTAGCTAATGATTGGTATGTAATTAGAAAAGTTCTAAAAAAGCTAATAAAAAAAAAGTATTTATCACTTTCTTTTAGAAGATAAAGCGATTATGTAATCTGTACAGACTGTAACCTCAATATGTATCCCTTCCATTATAACATAATGTATGTACAATGACATATTTGGTATACCAATTTGTATTTTTGCACTTGTCATTTTTTGTGATACATTAACAAGATATATCATGTACGACCTGTCAGTCGAATATAAAGTGAATATGTGGAACAGTGAGTGATTTGATCATTGTTGTGATAGTGTTTTAGATGTATTAAAAATTTGTGGAGCAGATACAAGAAAAGGAGTTGATTTTGCTGCTGTTGCTAGTCTACACCAGTGGACTGTATATACTGTCTCTGACTTGAGATAGGCAGCAATATGAAGTTAGTAAAACTGTGTAGCATGCTAGCAGTTCCACTGGCTAATAAGCAACTTTCTTTTGAGCTACAAAGAATGACATCATTTCATTTTGCGCTTTGGTGTTTGGATTTCTTTATGGCTGTATTTCTAACAGCATGCCAGTCAATCATTTTGAGGCTTTCCTGTTAAACCAACCTTTTTATGAACTTGGGCAAACTAGAAAGTAAGAGATAAAGCTGTAAGAATATGATATGAAGATGTCATTTTAGTACATGTAGCCCTTTATTATAAAGTTGATTAGTTGGGAGAGGTGGTGTGGTCCAGTGGTTAAGTCTCTGTATTGTGAATAACAAGGTATGGGCTTTGAATCCCCATCACAGCACTAATGTCCTTTGGCAAGACATTTATCTACACTTGCCACACTCCACCCAGGTGAGGTAAATGGGTACCAGGATGGAATTAACTTCTTAAACGCTCGAGCGCTATAATGCCGGGGGTATGATAACAGAGCACCTGGAGTTGCAATGTGCCAGACATGAGTATTATACAAGACTCCACTATCATTTTTCTGTTATTACAAGTTCTTTGGCCATTTAACATTCTCAGTCAAAGGGTATTCTATATTTAATAATTGAAAGATGATAAACCATACAGTGTAGTACTGATACTCATTCATGCCTGTCATGTACATGACTTGTACTTTGATCACATTTGCCGATTTTAACCAACAAACAATTTTCCTTTTCTCTCTGGTAAATCAGGTGTAAATATCACCTAACAAAAAAGATACCAGGTATAAAGATACATTGTTCTTATACTATCTGTCCTTCAGAAAGGAAATGTCAATGTAATTTTTGGTAAGTTTTCATTTTAAAAACACAAATTGTGGAAATGAATGTCATTGAGAAATCATGTTTTTATTTTCCTAAGCGAGCCAGAGTTTGGTTGTTTGTATAGTGAATCACCACTTCTATTGTTAATGTCTTTATAGTGTGATGACGATGTAATAGAAAAGACATGTTGTATATTGTATGTATAAATATATTTACTCTTTTAGGATACATATACACAAATATTTACTCATATTTTTGTAAATACAGTATAAGTATGTAACGTAAGTTTGAGCATTAAGACTTGTGATATTTTCTACCACTGGTTTGTTTTCATAGAAATGATAGTCATGTGCTATTTTTTTCAAAATGAGGAGAAAAAAAATCCATCCATTATGAAGAAGTAAGTTGTATACAATGTATACAATCAGCTGTATTGACCAAGATAAAATACATTTGAAGATGGTTTGACATAATTGAAAAAGAACCATTCTAGTGGAGGTGTGGTGGTATACTGGTCGATTCACTTGACTATCGATCTATGGGTTGAAGGTTTGAATCCCAGAGAGGCACTTGCGTCTGTTAACAAGGCGTTAATCCATATTCACCAATCTCCACCCAGGTGTAATTGGTACCTGGCAATCACTGGGTAATAATAATTGCAGGGCCCTCAGGAAGAACAGCATTGAATCTGACAAGGCTTACCCGAGTAAACTTGTTATTATTATTATCATTTAGAAAATACAATCGGGTAATATGATATATTGTTATCATTAAAAAAATCCTCAATTCTGCATGAAAATCACCAGGAGTAATAAGTTTTGGACACAGAAATAGATACAAGAATGTGACATAAGAATTTGATTCAGACTTGTAATTCATTTCTAGAATGATTTTCAATATTAGAGCATTTCAAGAGCAAGACTTTTTATGGAACATTTTTAATATGGAAACATGGTCATTTGAAGAAGAAAATGAAAAATCTCACAAATTATTCCTTAATTTTACAATCTTTTAAAGGTCAACAAAATACCATTCAATTTTAACAACGTTTCTATTCAGATGGTGATGTACATTTCATTTATATGCTTATTATTCTTGTAAGAGCACGTATTATAGAGTGCATCTTTATAGGCTGAAAAGGTATTTTCAGAAAATGCTATTAAAACAATGGGGACTTTTGTATTCAAATACATGTATTTTCTACTCAAAATTTGCGAAGACTAAAACTTAATACGCACAGCTATGAATTGTCATGAACAATACGATTGCATTCTATTCAAATCTTGTTTTTTGTTTTGTTTCTTTAATACTTATTATCATTTATTGTCAGTACCTAACCTCCTCAGTTTTATCAAATTTCTAATATTTAATTTCCATTATTTATTTATTTTTGTAAAAGATTTCTTTTTTGCTTTCCAAATAATTTGTGCTCATGTTCACGAGTCCTTTTTTCTTCAAATACATATATACAAATCTCAAAATTGAAAACACATAACTAACAATGGTAACATGAATTGTCCAGCCTACATGTTTAATACCTATTTCAATGAAAAAGGTCCACAAATGTGTTTTCATCACACAAACAGAACCAAAAAAAAAAGGGTCTTTTTTTATTGTTATCCATGATAAATAAAGGACACTCAAAATAATGTACATGTATAGCACAGGATGCATATTAATAATAGATCATTGTATGTTGAATAATGTATTGGTCAATGATGTAATTTACATGGTTTTAGAGAAAGCAGTCCGTTTGTACCTCCCTTCAGGAAACCGTCTCTTAAAGTTGTTTGAAATGTACACTGGTATTTTACTGTTTCCCATATTAATAATACACATTGGATATTGATATAGACATACTGTGAATGTATGGTGGTGTTCTTGTGGTTCGGTTTGTTAATTTCTCACCCTCTTTCACACGCAAATAAAATGGGCATGTATCTTGTATTTTCATTATAGCAATAAAGATAAAATGAGTTCCTATACACAACATCCTGTGTGAAGACAACAAAAGTGTCTATTATGTGTATTTCTTTGTTTTCTCTCTCCCTTCTCTCCCCCTTCTCTCCCCCTTCTCTCCCCTCTCTTTTTTCTTCCCTCTTTCTTTCTTTCTTCTTCCCTTTCTTCTTTCTTTGTTCTTCCCCTTCTTCTCTCCTTCTCTCTTCTCTTCTCTCTTCTTGGAGAGGATGTACTTGTATAAGATAGTTGTATAAGATAGTGGGATAAGTGATTTCCAGAGAGGCAGAATAATGCCCGAGTCACACTGCCAACCAATTCTTTGCATTTGGGGTTAACATAATTTATTGTTTCATCTAATGTGGGTCTTGTTGATATGACTGGGGTAAGATAGAGAGAGGGGAGAGAGATGGGAGAGAGAGAGGAAGAGGAAGAAGGTAAGGATCATTCATGACGTGAGTAAGACGGCCTTGACATTGATAACGAGTTGCCCATCATCTGATGAATTTATTGTGCGAGTTGCTTAGGTACCACTGTCCCCTGTATTAAAGATGAACCAAAATGACAATATACCCTGTATGAAATAAACTGTTTCCAAAAAGTACTGTTAGGTAACTAATAAAAGAACTAACAAACAAATCACACTAGCGTGCCCATGCACATAGTGTACCGTAATGAATTTATAACTGATTAAGCGATATAATAAACAAATAAGTCAATAAATACATAGAAATATAGTTTATGTGGACGAAAATTCGCAGAGGCATCCCATTGAAGAGCGAGTAATCCTAAAATACAACATAAGATCATCATCTAACGACCCAATGGACTGGGTTACAGAATGAGGTAGTATATGTATTTATCAGCTCCATTCATATCCTGACTGATAGAATTATGAATTATGAAACGCAACAATTATGCCTGTTTTTCGTTTGGGATATCATTTCGCTAAACTACCTAAATTACAATACAATTATTGAACTATTTATTATGCTTCCTAAGACACAGAGTGAATTACATGTTTACATCGGCATGATTTAGTTACGAAGCCTACATGTACATTACACAATTTCATCAAAATTCAACATACCACCATGATTCAATGATTTCAAATCTAACGCCTTAAAAAGAAGTACACTTGTTTCTTGAGTATTCCAGCCAAGTTGTCTATTATGTATATGTATACATAACAATATGAAGAGAATTAATCATTTAAACTGCAATACAAATCTACATGTAAGAATTAGAGAAGCATTCTTTCTGATGATTAAATCATCCAGCTACTGGCTAAAAGTAGCATAAGAAGTCTTAATCCTAATCCTAACGCTATACTACGTGATCAGTGGTACATCATCGCAAATAAACAAATAGAAAAATACCTGTTTCACAATTAGAATATCAAAAAAGCATCCAGTCTGTGGCATTACTTTGAATAGCTGTAGTGAAAAATCTATTAATTTTCCTAGAATGCTGTGAGTGCAGCTAGAAGACACTTATTATTGGCCTGTATCGACCCATAGCAGTACTGGCCCTTTAAGTCATGTCTGTGCATTATCTGAAGATCTATGAGAATGCTAGCAATTGCACTTTGTTCAAGAGCAAGAAAGAGCAAAAATCACAAACAATTTTGAATCCACTTCCAATGATGTATATTGTGCAATAATGAAATAAGAGTGATTTAAGTGTAATAATAAATCAAGTCTCTAAATTGGCAATGCAGTGTAAAATATAAAATCACTATTTTGTGTATAAATTGTTCATTTTTATGGTTAAATTTTGCAATTTACTTTCATATTGTTTCATTGAAAAACAAAATTCCCTCCTCACTATGAAAGAATGGAGACTAGGATTAATTGTTGCCAAATTGAGGAGGGAAAACTGATTAATTCAGAAAATAAGAAAACTCTTAAAACTGCTATGGGTAAACTGTGAGAGTATGCAACCAGCTTTGTGCAGAAATTTATCCCAATTTCAGTAGGTTATGACAAACTTTTACGATCATGAAAGATAATAGTTTCGGGTATACAGCCATGAATTAGTAAAAAAAGAAGGCACTTAGACAACAATGTCTCTGTACAATTGTCGCTACAGTACAACAGATATTCACACACTGAATAGTTACTTGAAGTACTGGTACATTACAAAGATAAACAAACAAATGACAGCTCACTACCAACATATACAGGTACCGTAGTTAAAGAAATGATGAAATCTACATCTATGTTGTTTTATGCTAAAATTGTTAAGGTAAGAAAATCAACCTCGGAGTACAAACTATTAGAATTCTACAGAAAAATAGTAAAACTAAAACATATCGTCAAATGACATAATTTGAAATGAACATAGAAAAAGCTTCCAACATGCAATTTTTATTTGTTTTTCCTTCTTTCATTTGTTGTTGTTTGTTTGTATGTTTCTTTTTTGTTCTACACTTTCAATGATTTAGCAAAAAATAAAGACCATATTCCAATAACATTCCCAGGCAAGGCAAAGGAAATATTGAGGCAAACTAGAAGTACAGTATTGCTTGGAATAAAGTTGACAGTCTCACACTGTGTCACGCGTGAATGCATGCATTATCCCATAGACCTTGGTGTGACTTGGTGGTAATGTGTCAACTTTATTTCAAGCAATACTGTATATTCCCTGATAGGTTAGTTAAGCCATAGCTCTTGTGACCACATTTGTGAAGTAAAATAGATAAATCTACTTTTAAAAAGTAGGCATATTTCAGCTGTCAATCAATAAATCTTAGAATTGAAATTCTTTAAATTGTGTTCATTTTGAAGGTGCCATCATATGACCACAAAGGAACAAGTACTAGAAAGCTCACACTATTCATGATTTGAAAATTTTTCTTGTTCATTTTCCATCCTTTTCAGATGGTATATCAAAACAATACCAGCTTTAACCACAAAACTATCACAAATTCATATTACTAGAAAAAGGCTTATAGCCCTAAAATACTACATACTATTTTCTCTACACTTGACTAATCATGTTCTTACTATATCAGTAAAGTACCTGTATGTATAAAAGCTAAGAAGAAAAAACTTTGTAAGTCTACTTATTCAAACTACATCATCTTGAAAGAAACAAAGAAAATATTAACTGTCGACAAAGTCACTCAAAATCTACTACATGTCCTTTTACAAATACTGTCAAAACAGAATGAAGGGAATTGCATGGGGAAAAGGAACAAAAGTATGTAAAGTTCTTAAGACATTATGTTTTTCCCAAAGAAATAATGTAGACCATGAATCTGTATTTCTAGACACAATGAATAAAATACACGCAAGGGTTTGCATCATTCCTGGGAAATATAAAACCTGTCAAAGATCTGTTCAAACTTTTGTTGCGCTACACCCAGGTAGTTGCTATTCATTCCATTATGGCGTATCTGTTTCTACCAAGGGGTGGTCAGCTGGGATCTTATGGGATCTCTATTTCGACGACGTCAGTGATGTTGCCAATTTGCTTGGAGTCAAAGTCTACAACAAGAGTTCTTTTTCCCTTATCACGGGGTGAGAACTTGACCTTCTGTTTGAAGTTGCCCTTTGAAGGAACATCACTGAGAATAAAATACAACAAAAAGAAATATGTTTAACAGTACAAATATTTATTTCATAGTAAACATAGAAAGTGGTGTAACAAAGTCAACCTCACACAAGCCAACGTTGCATGTGTTAAATAACCTCTTGAGTTGATGATATACATAACAAGTCCAAAATTTTCTTTATAGAAGTGTGTCAAAATGCTGTATAACATGATTTTTTTTCAAGTCAAATAATCATCCAAGTCAATCAAATTCACAGAACGGTTCCAAAGAAAAATCACTGAATTAATATCACAAAGGTCAAATGAGACCACAATGTGTAATCAATCGCTGTCAAAGCACGCACTACACTCTGATTTTGTTTATACAATACACCCCTATGCTCTAGGCTAGCTGGCGTGCGCTCCTAGATCCTCATTCTTCTCTCTCCCTCTCTCTCATTTTCATACCCCTCTCTTTAAACCACGCATCCCAGGTCCCAGCAATGTGCACCGTATACACACCACCAAGCAAGCTGAGGTATTGAACAGGGGGAAAATGAACAAGATACATGTACATGTAGTACATATGTGAAAGTCACATTTCTAGCTTGCGGGGAGGGACCACATGCTCATGTGAATAACACTCAGGGCCAGTGCTAGAGGTCTTGAATTTTTAGATTTCCANCTACAACAAGAGTTCTTTTTCCCTTATCACGGGGTGAGAACTTGACCTTCTGTTTGAAGTTGCCCTTTGAAGGAACATCACTGAGAATAAAATACAACAAAGAGAAATATGTTTAACAGTACAAATATTTATTTCATAGTAAACATAGAAAGTGGTGTAACAAAGTCAACCTCACACAAGCCAACGTTGCATGTGTTAAATAACCTCTTGAGTTGATGATATACATAACAAGTCCAAAATTTTCTTTATAGAAGTGTGTCAAAATGCTGTATAACATGATTTTTTTTCAAGTCAAATAATCATCCAAGTCAATCAAATTCACAGAACGGTTCCAAAGAAAAATCACTGAATTAATATCACAAAGGTCAAATGAGACCACAATGTGTAATCAATCGCTGTCAAAGCACGCACTACACTCTGATTTTGTTTATACAATACACCCCTATGCTCTAGGCTTGCTGGCGTGCGCTCCTAGATCCTCATTCTTCTCTCTCCCTCTCTCTCATTTTCATACCCCTCTCTTTAAACCACACATTCCAGGTCCCTGCAATGTGCACTGTATAAACATCACCAAGCAAGCTCAGGTATTGAACATGGTTCATGGGGGAAAATGAAGATACATGTACATGTAGTACATATGTGAAAGTCACATTTCTAGCTTGCGGGGAGGGACCACATGCTCATGTGAATAACACTCGGGGCCAGTGCTAGGGTCTTGAATTATGAGATTTCCAGACCAGTGTGGGAGGGGGTTCTCTCTTCAATGTCAGAAAATATAGAAACTCATTTAGTTTGTTTGAAGAATGTACTTACTTAGCGTAGAGTGTCATAGAGCGCAGGAGACGAGCGCCCTCAAAGGTGATTGTACAGTTAGTGAGCGTGATAGGCAAGGGGTTCACAAACTCAACCACAGCTTCGACCTCGTGACCTACGACCTTGATCTCAGTCTTCATCTCAGGTGGGGTGAGGTACACAGTGTCCTGACTCACGGTTTGCTGGGAGGTTTCCTGAAAATAATTCAACATATCCGTAACCAAACAAACAACAACAGAAGGAGTCATGGATTTCAAATATTTCTAAGGTAGCTTAGCAGAATATGGTGGCATGAAAAGACAGGTCTTGTATGCAAACAAATAATTGTTAAAAATGATAGTGTTATGGCATTGTGATGGAACCATATTTTTACAACACGGGTTTAGTTAATATCTCTTTAACCTTGATGTGTTACCCCAAAATGTAATTTAAATATGTCAAATTACAACTTTTTATTTATTGCTGGGCCTCTTTGCATTCCGGACGCCTCTTTTTATGCCACGTTAATGTTGTTCATCCTTGTGAAAAAATGTATGCACAGTGTAGATGTGTCAAGTGGTTAAGTCCTCAGATTGTGGATCACAAGGTATTCAGGGTTTGAATCCCCGAAACATCACTAATTTCTGTTGGTAAGTCATTAATCTACTTATGCCACACTCTACCCAGGTGAGGTAGGCTTGCTTTCAATCATCGGGCCATTGCGTCCTGTCGGGGGGGTCGCATTATACGACCTTTTGCAAAACAAGAGCAGAAGATCATGTGAAGATGCACTTTAAGGAAGCAACCTTTTGTAGATTTGCTGTAGGGTTTCTACAAAGTGTCGGGTAAATTGGACCAGAACATTTGTAGATTTCACAAATAATACCCTCAAAATGTCGTGAATAAAGGGGCATGTTTTCACAAAAGGTAGGGTAAGGCTATGACCAGATGATTTAAGGTAAGCCGGTGAGGTGCATAACTTAAAATGTCATTACAGTCTCTTAGTAACAATCAAATTTTACAATTTTCTTGAATGGCACAATTAATCTTCGAAATACCAAGACTGACTTAATAATACATGTAATCAAGTAATACTGAAAATATTTCTTGAGTCATTTTAAAATCAAATCTGTTTGGTTGTTGACATAGGGCTCCCTATCATACAGGGCTGCGTCTCACGAAACTGTCATAAGTACAAGTTGAGCGACATCCCATTGAAATGCATGTTTTGAGTTTAACACATGTTTCAATGGGATGTTGCTCGACTTGTAGTTATGACGGTTTTGTGAGACCCAGCCCAGGTTGCCATATTCCTATGAAATTCTTTTTTTTCTTACCTTCACTTTGCCGTAGACGTAGAACTTGATACAGGCCTGATCGACCAGACAGCTTGAGTAGATCTCAGCCCGTATCATCTCAATAACATGTTCAGACTTGCCAGCAGGGACTGTTAATTCCTTACGCATGCTTGTGATCTTCTTAGCCAACACACCTTCACAGAAAATAAAGAACAATTTTAA
>BEXV01000729.1:15703-27345 GCA_003118195.1 Hemicentrotus pulcherrimus
TTTTTTTTTTTTGTTGAGCATTTGATAGCCAAAAACTTGGGAACATTTTCGTAATTTAAAAAAAAAAAAAAAATCAGCCCCTTTTTTTTCGATCCTATACCGATCAAAGGTGCGAGGGTGTCGCTCCGATATTCCGATCTGATCAGAGCCCCAACTTACAGGGTTAATTGGTTGCTGTTTGGTCTACAACCAGTTCGTCTACTACCCAGTTGGTCTATTCCCATAGAGTATACACCCAGCATGTCTACTTTCTAGATGGTCTAATAATCATTCCATCTACTTATCATTGATCAAATGACTATTTAGACTAATAGTCTCCCACCCATTTGGCCTGTTGCTCATTTAGTCTAATTCCCAGTTTCTCTAACACTATTTTGGTCACTATCCATGTGGTCTTATAGTCATTTAATCATAAATGATAATCATCATAATCATTAAAAAATCTGTGTAGTAGACTTATATATTGGAGATTAAACCAAATGAAAAATAGACCAAATGGCTATTAGCCTAAATAATCATTAGACAAAATGATTATTAGACCAAATATCAATTACAAGTTGTTTTGAATGCTTAAATGCTTAAATCTATATGATCAAAACTTTCAATGAACATTTCTTAAGAATTTATGCAAATTCTGGTGTGGTAGACTTCATGTATTCTACTAGCATTTAAAAGCTCTTCTCTATTTTCCAATTCCTCTCCAGTGCGGGAAAAAGTGTGTAACATGCTTGATAACCGAACGTCGACAAAGCTCCACCTGGTGAGTGACGCTATGGAGCACGCTCTCTTCAGTCGATGGCCGAAGACGAGATACGGAGTGGGCTGGGACGCCAAATACATATGGATACCGCTGTCTTACCTACCTAACATCATCAGTGATAAGTTGATCAGTATGGGCGGATTTCCCATCATTAAAAATAATCGATGAAAGGATGATGGATGTTCTATCTAAGGTGCTGTGAATGTACGCTTCTTTTCTGAAGACATTACAAAATATTTCACCAGCAGGATTTATGATGATGCACCTACCAACATGTGCTTGTGTGTGTTTTACACTCAGTCTTATTAACAACAGTAACTTGAGAAAGTTAGCCCCAATCATTGGCTCTTTTTAGCTGTACTGTAAAATCAAGAAGGTTTTGCGTTGAAAGGTCCAGATCCGTGAAAGTTTCTTTTGATGGAACTAAATGTATGCGCAGATACCGGCTTCAGACTTTTTTTCCTTTAACAATGGACTATCAAAAATTGTAAATTCTGTAGATTTGTGACCACAATTTAAACCTCCTTTCAGAGACCAATGCCAGTAAATGGTAAGAGCAGACAGTGGCATGAACAGCCTGCCATAGTCAAGTCCAACTTAAAGTCTATCTTAGTCTTTGTGAAGCACTCCCAAGGTCTATCAGATCTGATATGAGAGGTATTGAATGCTAGACGATAGTGTAAATAAACTTGTCTATTTTGTAAAGTATATTTTGATAACTGCCAAATACTGCCATTCTTATGTGAATCGTGTTTATAATATGTCATATATTTCTATACAGCATAATATGTATTGATCTATTTAAGATGGTGCATGTATTTTGATTGTAATGGGTAAAAAAGGAGAATTTCTGACTTCCAAAATGTGTATGCACATAGCCTGTTTACACTGCAGATGCCATTGGCCCGTACTCTGAAGTTGTATCTAACTCCTGTTACAGTTGTCTAAAGTCCTGTCTAACTTTAATCGACTGCGAGGGGTTGTTTAAGTCCTGTTTAAGAGCGTGATTCTGCTGCTTTTCAACGTGTACGGTACACTTTACTTGCTGACCCGTCCCAGGTACCCAAACAGATAACAAATGAAGACGGGAGGATAGTACAGGATAATCTTGGTTGAGCGAATTCTCCCGTTATTACTTGTGTCATGTTTGCGAAAGCGCTCTAACTAATGTCCCCCCCCCCAAAAAAAAAAGGAAAAAGAATTAAGGTGGATTTTTTAATCACATATTTTATAAGTAATATAGTATTTCCTAACCATAAACTAAACTAGCATACTTAAGTGGATATAATCGAGGTTTAGTTTTAGTTTAGCCAATTACTGGCTCTTGAGAACAAGGTAAGGAGTTTGAATCACTGCCTCAATCTACATTTGCCACACTCCACCCGGGTGAGGTAAATGGGCACCTTATAGGATTATTCCTTGAAATGCACTGCGCTGAAAACGGCTGCCGGAGCTAAAGCTATTGTAATCATTTCCAAAACTCTTTGGAAGCGCATAGGAACGTTTTATCATAATGTGTCATGCCCTATACAAGATCAGATTATTCTTATTATTCTTCAGAAGATTTCAGATCATTAAGTGATTGACTCTATGCTTTAGAACATCAAGGGCAAACTTCAGGGAGCACTTTCTCTAGAACTTTGGATTTCAAAAGTTTGAAAATGATTATCATTCATTATTCAAAATTGTTAAAGGCAAAAACAAAAAGCTTCAGGAGAATCTTACATACCTCTTTTAAAAGCACCTTACGTATTCAGTGTAAGAAACCCAGATGCTTGATTGGCATGGCATTAGGCGTTTTGTATTCTTGAGAATAATATGATAGACTTTCGAGAAATGAACTTAAGGGCAATTTGAAAAGCTTTCTGCATCACCTTTAGAACTGTGTGAACATTACACTGGCATATTACTTAAAGAGAAACTCCAGTACTGGTAAAAAAAGGAAATTAATTTTCACAGAATCAAATGAAACTTACACTGAATGTTCAAGATTACAAATCAGTAACATGTGCCAAACAATTTTGGAAGAAAATGTATACTGGCTGAGTAATGAGCATAGAAAGACAAGGAAATCCAGGTAGTACCAACCCCGACACCATGTGTGTTGTCCCATATATAGCTTTCTGTGTACAGTGCTTGTTACTTTACCAAGACTCGGTCAAATTTACTATGATTTTGATGACTCCTGACCCTTCCAGTGCACACCAATACTTACATGCTACATGATCAACTGTTTCTGATCCTTTCCACACCTTTTCTTGGCAATGCAATCGCATTACCAGTACTAAAGTTTAGCTTTAATCCAAACATTATTCATTTGGCGAATACTTGATGAGATAACCACCTGTCAGTGACCATACAGGAGGTCTAATACATCCTGGCCAAACTAGTGCAGACGGGCTTTAATAAACATTTGAGATTGGTGAGCTTGGTTCTTCCATTGTAGTGAAGTGAAGGAGTGGTATGTATTATCGTGTGTAGGTTGTAGTGGAGGGAGGGAGGAACGTTGTGAAATAACCTATACTTTAACAATATGAGCAAATGATACAAGGACATTTGTTTTATCATGTTTTTATATGTAAAGAAGGAGAAGGGTATGAAATCTATGTAGAAGTATATATGAATGAATGCTCATTAGGCTGATAGCGACAATTTGATCTTTTCATGCGGTGTTTGATTACTTTCTACTCTCATTTCATTTCTTTTATCCTTTGAAAACTGCCATAACATGTTATGAAACAAAGAGCTTTAGTTATATGTGTTGAAAGAAGAATGTATTGAAGAGACTTAATAGTTTAATACCACGCCCTAAACATATTCGAACAAATAAGTCAAATTTATGTTTTTTTTTCTTTCTTTAGAATCATGATGTGTTCTACATTTCGAGACATGCATTCTAATATCCTACCCATTCAGAGCCAGATCGGGTTTTTACCTGTATCAGATTAAAGTCCTCCTGGCTTTCAGCAAACAATATTTTATTCAAATAAATCTATTCTAAATTAAAAATGCTCGATATCCCAGCCATGTTCAGTTATTTCATGGAGTCACATTTGAGTGTGTTGGTCACACATTGTTTGACATAAATAGGAAATTGTAGAGATGATAATTGGCTATCGTGAAATTGACTTCTACAGTGTTGTAAAGATGCACCACAATGTTATCAGATTGAAAAATTTGCTGCATAAAACCTGTCTTGGTATTCCGTTTTGATGTTGATAAACAGTGGCATATTTTATATTTTACATGTACATAAACATGCATTCATAGTTTACCAATTTGATACTGAATTCATTGTTAACTTGTGAATATTGACAGTATGTTTGAGGATGTACCTGGAGTAGCCATTAACAATTTCAGCAATATCCACGTTTCACAGCTTTGCTAAATATTCATCATTCAAATTCATTACTAGAAGCAAGATATTGAAACTGCATGATCATCAAACCGTGATTGTGTAGCCTTATATAGTCTAAATCACAGTCTTTCTTTCAAACAAGCTGTGAACTATATGTCAGTACTATGCAATGATTGCATTGGTGTGAATAAGACTAGATATTGAATGCAGCCTTGGGTATGTAAGAATACAATCGTTGTAAGAATACGATCAGTGTAAGAATACGATCAGTGTAAGAATACGATCAGTGTAAGAATACGATCAGTGTAAGAATACGATCAGTGTAAGAATACGATCAGTGTAAGAATACGATCATTCCAGACTTAATATTTTTCCTTGATGGGATTACAGACAATCCATCAAATTTATTTTCACCTTTTCCTGAACTTTTCAAGGCAGTTTGTTTCTGTGGATTACCCACATAGTTGGCCCCTTTACTTTGCTGTTTTTGTAAGCTGTGTAAAGACGGCTGCATCTATTTCCGAAAAAATCAACTGAAGCGCAACTTCAATACCCTCTTGTATGACCCGTAGTAATAATGTTTGATAATGTGAGATGTTAATGTCATGTTTGCACAATTCAATAGGTGACACAAAAGGCTATTGAAATTGCATAAAATTGATTTATCAAAAGTAATTGCTATCGTCTGTATTACAACGCATAAGAGGCAACAGTGTTGTAATAGAAAGTAACAGAAAAGTGCACACTTTTTGCAAGACAATGATTGAAAATGAAGAACTAATTTAAAGCTTTAATATTTAAATTAAAGATTAAAGTGTAATCAGTTGAGAAATAGCAGACCTGTCCAGGAAAGCTGTACATTTTTAACGGCACATTCATCACACAAATTTATGATGACATTATTTTAGAGTACCCTAGATGTTTATTGCATCAATATTTCTTGCATCTTTCTTTAGTAAGAAATGTTCTGTTTTCAAAGATCACTGACAGCTTATAACTTCTTGAGCTTAAATTGCACACAGATCAGTATGCAAGGTTTGTAAGTATAATTATTTTGAAAGCAATTCATGTAATCTTGTTTGAAGAAAAAAACACACCAAACGATGATGATTATTGGTATGAGTGCAAACTGTATCCCACCGACAAGGAATTCCCACCAATTATAGAAAATGTTTATTTCAGAATGAAGTTAAAAATGATAAGTTACTTCAATTGTATTTTGTGTAATGGTAATTGTGTACACAAATTGTAAGTTGAAAGCAACACTCTCTCTCTCTCTCTCTCTATCTATCTCTTTCCCTCTCTCCCCCTCCTCCTCCCCCTTTATCACCTCTCAGCACTCGAACGCAAAGAAAACATCAATCTGTTTCCACATAATTCTATTCTGAATGTTCACTGATGTGATTTGCAGGCTTTTTCATGCTCCAAATTGTAAAGAATGTTTGTGCTCCAACATGCTTGGGGTCTCTTTATAGCCTATTTGGTAATACCAGCTGGTATTCCTGCTGTAATTATTATTTTTTCATCAAAGAAAAGTATGGCAATATACAAATAGGTAAAGCTTAGTACATGTATCAGCAATCATCATCATATTTTTTAGTTTGAAGTTTTCTTTTGACCCTGTAAACATTTCACTTTTAGGTTCACTCTTACTCCTAGTTCCACAAATTATAATTACTGTCAATAAAATATTTAAATTTGTATGAGAAAGCTGGTCATATCTGAGGTATTATGATGAGTTGAATATAAGTTTAGAAAGACATACCATCTTCTATGTGTTTGTGTAGAGAATAACTAAATGATCTGTTGTCAATATATTCCCTGTTAAGAGGGATTTGAAGGTATTAATCACAATTTTTTGAACAGTTTTCAAAGGTTACTCATGCATTTTATCTACTGGTATTCTTAGATTTGGAAACTTTGGAGCAAGGTCATTGAAGTATGAATCTTGTATTTTTATATCCTCAATGGCAAACGCATGTAGTATATGCAGTGCGAGACTTGCATTAATATCTGAGTTGAGATGTTTTTAAAGACAACTGCCACCTAACTTTAGGCTTTATTGCCTTCTGAAATAACAATTTGTGATTCACTTGATTTTTATTTTGCTACCCAAATACTTTGAATTGATTTCTAATCATTCGTGTAAGGAACAGAACCTGCAAAGCTGGATTTAACCCTTAAACAAATAAAACAGACACAATTTCAGAGATATGAAGGAAAAGAAAAATCAATAAAATTGTAAATATTTTGCATGATGGTAGATCTCAGGTGTATTCAAAATGTCAATTTATACTGATATATTTGTACATGTATGTAAAAATAAAATCTATGAAAATTGAACTTGCGGTGGAATGTATCACAGCATTGTCATATGGCACTCAGGTATTAATTCAAATTTACAATATTTGGTTTGAATTACAGATTGCGATTCCGTAAAATGTTGAAAAGTTTTGGGTAAATAAAATTGAATCATATGAAATAAACTCATTGTCTTGTTTCATCTTTAATCTGTTTTTTGTTGTTGATGTATTTGAGTGAAATTAATATGGGAGGCCAAACAACAAAGAACGAGAAGAAAATCGATGACATTTTCGGTACAGAGCAAATTTGAGAGGTCCTCGCAGGGTTAGACGAGACAGTGTTGCAAAGTGTGTTTCACTGATGACAACTTCAAAAATTATTCCTATGTTTAAACGGACATTGCCCAAACTTTCACTAATAAAAGTTAATTGATTTGGGGCACATGCCCCTGTGTCCCCCTGTACGTAGCTATGCCACTGACCTCATTGATACCAGGGTCCCTTTGGTGGATGAAACCGTGCTACTAAGTGAGAGTGGAGCAATACACATGATAGAGACTGGTATTGTAACTATCCTGGGGAAGTTTCACAAAGACTAAGATCAACTTTAAGTTGGACTTCACTATGACAGGCTGTTCATGCCACTCATCAGGGCTCTCACTATTGGTCTCTCAAATATGACCTTTAGATAATGATTTTTCCTTCAATAATAGACTATCCAAAAAAGGAAAATTCTATATATTTGTGACGACGATTTGCACGTCCCTTGATAAACCAATGCCATGAATGGTTAGAGGAACTAGTGGCATAAACAGCCTGCCTCAGTTAAGTCCAACTTAAAGTCAATCTTAGTTTTTGTGGAACTTCCCCAGGATAGTTGCAATACCAGTCTCTATCATGTGTATTGCTCCACTCTCACTTAGTAGCACAGTTTCATCCACCAAAGGGACCCTGGTATCAATGAGCTCAGTGGCATAGCTTCGTACAGGGGGACACAGGGACATGTGCCCCAAATCAATTAACTTTTATTAGTGAAAGTTTGGGCAATATCCGTTTAAAAATAGGAATCATTTTTGAAGTTGTCATCAGTGAAACACACTTTGCAAATCCTTGTTTTCTTCTACGCAAATTTCATGTTTTTATGTTTTTATGTACAAAAGGCATGGAGAGTTGTTCACAGATGAAGTCATCAAATTGAATACCGCCCTCTAGTGACTATTCATTTTAAAAAAAGCTCTCACTTCCGTATTCCTTGCCCGATTTTGTTCAAATTTTCACTGATATTTGTTTAATATCTTAAACAGTGCCCCCACTTTTTCAAGTACCCCCAAAAGTGCCCCTTTTTCCATAGGAAAAGTGCCCCTTTAACTTTGTAAGAAGCGCCCCTTTTTACATAAAAAGTGCCCCTATTACTTTGATATGTGCCCCTTCTAGTTTTTTTTTAAATTGCCCCCCTCCCCTTTCCACCTCTGATATGTGTCCCTTTTATTTGGACACGTACTTCATTTTCCTGACAAGGTCCCAGTCTCCTTTGCAATAAGTGTCTTTTTTCCATTCTCATAAGTGCCCTATTTAATCTTTAGTAGGTGCCCCTTTTCGGGTACGAGAACCGCCCCTTTACACTTTTTATAGCGCCTTCTTCACCTCTGATAATTGCCCTATTCAAATCTTAGAGTTGCCCCTTGTACTTTGACAATCGCCCTTTTTCCTTTGTAAGAAGTGCCCCTTTTCCCTTTTAATAACTACCTCTTTTTAACCCGGATAAGCACACCTTATATTTTCACATATGCCCCCTTTCTTTCCTGATAAGTGCCCCTTTTCCTTATGATAAGTACCCCCATTTAAAAAATAGCCCTTTGCCTTTTAATAAATGCCCCCTTTTCACCTATGAAAATAGTCCTTTTTCATTCTCCTACTAGTGCCCCTTTTCATGTCTGGTGAATGGCCCTATTCAATTCTGTGAGATACTCGTTTTATTTTGACAAGTGCCCCCTTTTCCTCCTGATAAGTGCTCTTTTCATTTCTAATAACACCCCCTTTTATTTTGACACGTGCCCTTTTCATTCCTACTAAATGCTCTTTTTTATTCCTAAATATTCGCTTTTCATAAAAGCCCCCTTTCACCTCCAATAAATGCCCCCATCAAAATCTGATCGGTGCTCCTTTTCTTTCAACAAATGCACATTTCCCTTTATTATTAGTGCCCCTTTTTCATTCTCATAAGTGCCTCTTTCATATATGGTGTGTGTACCCCTTCTGATAAAGTTAACCTTTTTAACAATGATACGTACCCCTTTTCCTTTCTTATGAGGAACCTATCCCCTTTTCAGAAATGCCACTATCAAAATCTGATGGTTACCTCTTTTCCGTCGACAAATGCCCAATTTCCATTCTCATAAGTGCCTTTTCATCCCTAGTGAGTGCCCCATTTTCACCTCTGATAATAAACCTTTGTACTTTGACACGTGCATGCTCCTTTTATTTTCTAATAAGTGTCTTATCCCTTCGATAAGTGTCCCCTTTTCCTCTCATCATTTAACGTGCCCCCTAATTTCAAGCGACTAAGAGCAATATCTCCCAAAACTCACTCGCTACGCTCGCTTACATTTATAGATGTTATAGTTATGTTACTTATCAAAGGCCTTTTCTGTTATGAGAATGTGCTATAACCCGTTGAGGATTGTTTTTTTTTTCCTCTTTATAAGATGTAATTTTCGCACTGCGACCTCACAAATCTTATATGTGTCCTCGGTCGCTTTGCTCGCACGCAAATGTTTTTTTTTTTCGACCATCACACCCAACTGCAAAGTATGATGCTTAAGCAATATTTTATACGATGTATAAAGAGAAACAAATATTGAAATCATCCCTGATAATGTAATCAATTTATAGGGGTATATACCAATGTCTAAAAATTGTTTATTTTCGCTTTGAGATTTCCCTTTGTAGGTGCCCTTTTTTCTCCAGAAAGTGCCCTTTTTGTTGGTGCCCCCCCCCCCACTTTGGAAGTCGCTCCGCCGCCTCTGAGTGGGTTATTAATGTAGACAATTTTGCTCATGTACTTGTTACAGCTCATTTTATGTATGTTATTACCAAAGAAAAAAAGATGTCAGTCAGTCACTGCTAATGTTATGATTTCACAGATAGGACATACATGACATATTCATAATTCCTGTAAAGTTCCACAGATGTTAGCTGCATAAGGGACATAATATCTTTAAGGTACGATCGTTACTATTTTTTTCTGGAAGTCAAATTTCATGTTCTTCATGTATGCCTCGAGGCTCGACCTAAGTAAAGAATTACTGTTACATCAAATTCATTTGCTTAGTGTAATATTTTGGGCGGCTTTTAGGCAACTATGATCAAACATCATACCACACATTTTAGCAATGTCCCTTTACGTGTTTCAGTTTCACTTTACAGTTTCAGTTTCAGTCTATTTTTCATAATACTCATGAATGAATATTACAATGTTTACATAAAATAAATGGTATAAAGAAAAAACATGAATTTTTGTCAACCATAAGAAAAGAAGATATGTATTTCATATCTACCCGTTTGAACGGAGTGTTGATTTGAAAAGAAAAGATTATATGAAAGGGAAATTGAAATACGGAGGGTACAAAGGTGAAAGCAATTACGCTTGATAGTTATAGACACCACAGGTTATATATTGTGATTGATATAGTCCTAGAAAATAAATGCATGGTATGAGCAATGCATTCGTGAAAGTAGAAATCACAATGTGAGGTGCTGTGTATCGACTTAAGAGCAAACATTAACTCTCCTAAGGTACTGCGTGGTTATGACGAGTTGCTAAAAATAGGGCTCTGCAAATATTAATACAGTTCAAACATGCAAATACAGGGGATTTGTATGATGTATGATTATTACTCAAGTGCGACTTAAATAGAAAGGACAAAACTGGTAGGCATTGTGCAAATACCAAGCGCTGTAAAAAAAAAAAATGTACATGCTTATTGTGGTGGAATACTGTTAAGCGCGTTGCGGATAGAGAGTGGCGCATCGTTGGATTTTGCAGCCATTAATCGGAATATAAAAATGAGATTAGATTCAAAAGGGACATAATTTGCTCCCATTTTGCTCATGATCGCAACAGCGTATCCACATATGAAAGCAACGCTTTTACTCGTCCGTGTAATATCGGTTCTCCGCGTGTGGATGCATACAACTCCACCTTTATTTTACATGACACAAGCCAAGCCATGCCAAACTATCAGGCTTGTAGGCCTATAGTCTCCAGGACTTTCAGCTAGGAACGGCACTGGACAATGGACTGTCATTAAATTTTTAAAAATAGTAGCTGATTTGGGTAGCTGAAATTTCTCTCAGCCGCTGTGCCTTTTTTTTCTGCCTGTGATAACTTGTGCTTGCGACATGGATGGAAATATGGAGAGAAAACGATCTATTGTCGGAATCGTCATTCAGGTAGGCGTGAGCCCGGGGCGTGAGTGCTCGGTGTGGATTATGAAATGTACGATAATTATGTATTTTCAATAATATTTAAGTCTATCAATGGTCTTGGTTTTGGCAGACATAGGCCTACTGTATTCATAGGAGGACCTGCTTTAATGGTTCTCTCAAATCGTCGACCTAAGTGTATTAATTGGTTACCGTGGTTACCAGACAATGCATGGCTAGGAATGAGTGCAGGGCATGCATGAAGATAACATACTTAGTTTACAACACCATATTATAATTATTATATTAGTAGTAGTAGCATTAGTGGTGGTAGCAGTAGTAGTAGTTGTAGAAGTAGTCGAAGTAGTAATAGTAGTAGTAGTAGTGGTAGTAGTAGTAGTAGTAGTAGTAGTAGAAGTAGTAGTAGTAGTATTAGCATTAATGGTGGTAGTAGTAGTAGTAGTGGCGGTGGTGGTGATGGTATAGTAGTAGTATACATCACCATCATCATCGTCGTCATCATCATCGTCGATCATCATTACCATCATTTTACCATCATTCCTCCTATCATTATTATCACTATGGAGATCGAGGGGTATATAAAGTTGTAAACAATTGAATGTGACACATTTACGAGATGTCTATAGCAACAACCCTGGGGCAACAACAAAATATACAGAGTAACGTTTAACGCAATCACAATAGGCTTGCATGGCGCTAATGCTTTGCGACAATTTAGACCTGTCAAAAATCTAATGAAGAAATAAAGTTGTTCAGTGAAACATGTCTATAAAGA
>BEXV01000729.1:126668-137336 GCA_003118195.1 Hemicentrotus pulcherrimus
AAGATTAGGAAATCAAGGTAATTAGTCCCATATACATCTTTCTGTGTACTGTGCTTGTAACTTTAACAAGATTGGGTCAAATTTCTTATCATTTTGATGTTTCCAGAACCTTGCAGTACACACCAATACTTATATGCTAGGTGATCAACCTCTTCTGATTGATTCCACACTGTTTCTTTCACAACGCAATCACATGACCAGAGCTCAACTTTATCTTTAACTTTGGACAACTCCAATCAGTACCATTTACATTTTCATATTAAAAATATAATTGTACATAATTACATATCAATGTACACATGATTAATGTGACTGTGTCTGGTGCATGTAAGCGTAGATGGGTTACCTGACTGCAGCTGGTTTTGCCTTGCTCTCATTCAGGGTGGCCTCGGAGTCAAAGGATGGCTTCAGACTACCCATGGTGAACTGCTCCAATAGCTGCTTGTATTGCTGTCTCTCTTTTAACCTTACACACTGTCAACAAAAGAGTTTTTTACAGTAAATGTTTGGTCGTTAGTTTATTTTTACTCGACTGAAGACATAAGCAGCCAGGGGACCTACTGCTGAAGGTCCTCTCTGAGGGACTTGGTAATAGGGATCAATGCTGTACCAAAGGCCACAAGCGCATCAAATTCGTTTCAAACCCCCGACGTGATCAACCGTATCCAAATGTGTTTAAAGCCCATCTGCAGTAGTTTGGCCAGGAGGGATAAGACCTCCCTGCAAGGCCACTGGCTGGTGGTTATCTCATCAAATCAGAACTCAATTAACACAAGAAAATGGGGACCATTGAGGACCAATGTTCCTGATTACGCATTGTTGGCTATATAGAGGGCGCAAGTAGATATAAGTAGTGCAGTTGGGCTTAAGTGGAGATACATCAACACTGCAACAGATTCAAGCACAGGGGAGTGTTTCACAAAGACTAAGATTGACTTTAAGTTGGACTTAACTATGGCAGGCCGTTCATGCCACTGTTTGCTCTCACCATTTACAGTACTCCCGAGGGACGTACAAATCATGGTCACACATCTACAGAATTGAGAGACCAATGGTGAGAGCAACCAGTGGCATGAATGGCCTGCCCATAGTTAAGTCCAACTCAAAGTTAATCTTAGTCTTTGTGAAACACTCCGCTGAGAGTGGCCTGCCAGAGCCCAGCAGCGTGGCTCTTACTTTTCTGTAAGGTATTGGCAAACAGTTGGGCGATGAGTGACCCAAAATGATAATGAATGGTCCATATTTTTATGCATAATGCTAATAATAGTCACATTTGTTCAGCGCTTAGTACTATGTTTCTAAGCTCTTTACATTGTACTTGGGTCACAAAAATTGACCCAACCCCATGGAATAACCCAGGTCATTGGATTCAATTGCTAATCCACAAATGATAGTGCACATGCTCTGCTCCCTGGGGTGTATGTCCATATTCTTATCAAACTCAATCTGATGGCGGATTTAAAATGGGTCTACATTTGTAATTTGAGGTTAAATGTGATTGGAGATATACAAGAACAAAATCTGACTTTGATTATAAGTACTCACTTTAAATTAATGTTGAAGAAGTCTCAATCTGCTCTGAATATAAACTAAGTATGGGTACTAGTGGAGCCTTCAGGACACCCGACATTATACAAATGATGCATGCGCATGAGTTCATTATACGATCTATCCACACTCGAGTTGAGGCTGTGTGTATCTATTGCAAGAAGCTGTAGGCTGAGTGCGATAGATACACACAGCCTCAATACGGGCGAATAGATTGTATAATGAACGAATCAAACATGCATTATTTGTATAAAAAAGGGATCTAAATTCAAATGTAAACCCATAAGTTAATGAGACACTAGGACACAAACATGTAAGAAACAACAAAATACAGGACTTGTGAAAGACAGATCTTACCTCATTGACAGTTTGTGTGTTGGTTGGTATGTGAGGATGTCCTCTAGAGACCTGAGTAACTACGACTCTTCTCTTGGGATGTGGGAACAGCTTGTCCCTGACAGGGGTGTAGCTACCATGTTTGGACAGGCCGGTGGCAGCAATGGATGAGTAGGTACCATGCTTGGTGGCAGCCATAGATGAGTTCCCAAGGTGGGACGTTGAACTGTGTATTGTTTGAGAAAAAAAAGAAAACACACAAATAATCAAAGAAAGAAAAATTGACAGGGGCGCATTGCATAAAACTTACCATTTATTGTAACTTTGCCACAAATGGCAACTACCTTGGTAACAGGGCTCAACAGCCAATCAAAATCAAGGTCTCCATGGTAGTTACCATTGATGGCAAAGTTACCATCAACGAATTTAGTTTTGTGCAACAGGGCCCAGAGATGGGTTCAAAGAAGATAACAATATGCTGACTACACACAAATCTCAGTATGCCACTTTCAATTCAGCATGAGTACAGATCAATCCATTTCTCTTCCAAGTAAAGATTGGCTTTGTAGACTGGCAAATAACAAGTACAAGAGCTGTAGTAGTAAACCTGCATCACTATAGTCAATTGAGATATAATAAACCAGGGGGGTGTTTCACTAAGATCCTTAGTTGAACTTATCTCTATGTTGATCTTAACAACTATGGAAAGCCATTGGCATCTCTGAAAACATTTTGTAAAAATTATCATAAAAGGCATAAAATGTTAATTCAAATCAATCATATTTTCTATGATCAAGGAGATTTCAAGTTCTTGATGTGGAATTTATAAAAAGTCTAAAATACTTGAATTTTCACTTTTGAATACATCTTATTATAAGGCTACAAATGGCTCTCCATAATTTTTCAGTCCAACTTCGAGTTAAGATCACCCTAGGATCTTTGTGAAACACCCTCCAGGACTCCCCACATGCTTCTGTATCAAAGATATCAAAGCCAATTACAACATCTCAAAGTAGCAATACACACTCTGAGTAATCTACACAGTCCTTCATTACATTGAGAAGCTTCCAAGTGCATTGAAAGATGTGTTACACAGGGCTCCACACAAACCTTTTCTGCAGGGAGTCCAGGGGGGTGTTTCACAAAGATCCAAAGTTGAACTTATCTCTAAGTTAGACTTAAAAAATATGGAGAGCCATTTGTAGCCTTTAAGATAAAATATATTCCAAAGCAAAAACTCAAGTATTTTAAAATGTTCATAAATTCCACATCTAGAACATGAAATCTCCTTGATAATAGAAAATATGTATGATTTGAATTAACATTTTATGCCTTTAAAAATAACTTTTACAAAATGCTTGCATAGATGCTAACGGCTTTCCATAATTTTAAAGTCCAACTTAGAGTTAAGTTCAACTTAGGATCTATGTGAAACACCCCCAGGTCTAACTTTTGGGAGTCTGGGTGGCAGTGGATGTACATGTGTCCAGTGCACCTGTTAGTGTTAAGCGCTACATAACATATCAAGTAATAAATTGTAATCTATTTCATGAACCAAAATTGGTACATTGATATATAGGTCATTCCATGAAGTTGGGGCAAAAAATATAATGGTGTCCATGTAATGTTGGTATGAGATCTTCTACTACAAATGGAAGATGAGATTATCTGTTGAAGAATTGTATGCAATGAATATAAAGAGTAGTGCCCTACCAGATCCTCTTTCAGTTGCTTTTCTTCAAAATCTTTGCTTGATACACATTCCTCTTTTTACAAGCGTTACGTGGACACCATATTCATATCAATTTGGGTCCATAATATTGATTTACCGTGAAGCTTTGAGTACTTGTGAAGATAGTTGGCTATGCGTTTTATGCAAAACTCAATTTGAGCAAACATTGTTACAGTTGATAGGAGACATAGTATCTCACTTCTGGTATGTCACAAAAACTGCCCCAACTTTGTGGAATGTCCCATCTATGACGGATTCCTCAGTTCATAAAAAAACAGCAAACAAAATGTGAACACAAACCTTTTGTTGTCAGGTTGTTCTTTTGACACTGCTCTCATTCCCCCTGTCCCCTGCATGCTTTCTCTCTCTAACTGCCGTCCATTGTTATGAGAGTGGTGGGGTTGCTACTTGAGTTGGTGCTGACTTGTGTTAGAAGTCGATTTATGATGAGGTATTCCATCTACAGGAAAGAATAACAATAATAAGATATTTCTATACCGCAAATTGGATAAGGCCTCTAAGCAGTTCAGAAGGAAAATAGTTAATAAGGTAAATAGGAAATAGAATTTGCATTACAAATTACATTAAATCGATAAACATTAAAACTTTGAAAATGAAAATAATACATGAACATCATTACAAATCACTTACCACCAATACAGATAGTTCATATAGTAACCTATGTTAATCGACAACAAATAAAAGGCAGAAGGTCACAGGGCTATTCAGGAACAAGACTTAAAGAGATGTGTTTTTAGTACTGTTTTAAATATATCTAAAGAACTAGCATTGCAAATTTGAAGGCGGAGATTGTTCCAAAGAAATGCAGCTGCATTAACGAAAGAATGTTGACCGTATTGTTTGTAAGAAACAGTGTGAGACCGAGAGAGGAGAGATTGAGAAGCAGATCTCAAAGTCTGGACAGGATTGTATCGTGGAAGGAATTCAGAAAGATATGAAGGAATGAAACCATGATAAGTCTTGAAAGTAAGGAGGAGAATTTTGTAAGTGATGCAAGAAGTGATAGGAAGCCAGTAAATTTTTTGAAGAACAGGGGTAATGTGAGAAGTACGAGAAACACAAGAAACAAAAAAAGAGCTGCTGTTAAAACAGATAACATCACATCATTCACAGTATCTACCAACAAATATGTATATCAAACTGGACAGAAAGAGCCCAACTCTACAAACACATGCAATACCTACATGTTCTCTATAAATTCAGCATATCAAAAACTATTGGTGGGAGGGGGGTTGACTGATAGTCAGATACATGGTTTGCAATTTTTTTAAAAGATAAATATGTATTATTTTATTCATTGGAGTAATATAAGGAATATTAGAAGTATTTAATATACCTGGTTGTTTGAAGTCTACTTTGACAGGTTGATTTGCGTTCACATTTTCACTTTTTACTGGTTGACCTGGTGTATCACTCATGACCTGTATTAAATAGAACATGGACAAAAGTAAAAGAATATTTTGGTTTACAAATAAGTTCTGATATTGTATTTCTTCTTCTTCTAATTGTTTAAAGATCAAATTAACCTCTTCCTTCTTCCCTCCTTTATCTTCTCCACCCCATCCCCTCTCAAACTCACTCACTCTTTCTATTTGAAGTCATCCCACAGTCACTCTCTTTAATTCAAAATATCTATTTTGTTGTTGTTACCAGTTTCATGAATGCAGTAATAATAAATTGACACATCACAAGCGAAAGATGTTTGTTACAGCGGAATATGCAACAAAAGAATATGACAGGGGTAGGCCTACAGATGAACAAACCTGTGAATGCTGCAGATGGTTGCCATCTGATGTTCCTGGAATTGGTGAGGGATAGGTATTCTGTACCAGGTTTCCTACAGGACGGAAGAAGTATGTCTCCCCAAAGGTGGAGGCCTTCTGATGAATCCAATTGGCTACTTTCACGAGGGGAGTGGTTGCTCGAGACTGATTTGAGTCATCTGAATGACATACAAAAAATAAAATCACACACCTTTAGAATCCTCTACAACATTTGGCCTATGAAAAAGATTAACTTATCAGATATAGGAACTATCTATCAAAAGAAGATGGTAATAAGTTTCTATGTGCAGAAGGTCATAATTTGCTGACATCAGACTTGGTGGAAATACCACTAATGTGTGTACAAATCTCGTACACAGTAAACTCGTAGCCCTATCGAGACATACCCCCTAGTCTCTCAGATCTTTAGGTGACAGAGAAGAGTACCGGTAAGATAATAAGTTTTATTTATGAGACGATTGGTGGAAAATACAGAGCATTACATCAGGCCTGTTGGTCATAAAAGTAAAGTCTAATCCTGGGCCCCACTTCACAAAACTTATCATCAGTGACAAATGACAGTTTTTTGTTATTTAAAGCTACTGAATCCTTGTTTTTGATTGGTTATCAGCAGATTTGTCACTGATTTTTGTCATTTGTCATCGAAAAAAAGCTTTGTGAAACGAGTCCCTGGTGTTTGACGACACCTGTTAGTGGGTAAACAACTGAATGGTGTCAAGTTCCCCATGAGAGCCCACTACTATTGGTATGCATGTTTAGTTCACTTATGTTCTAATAAATCACAAACCTCTATAAATACAGGGGAAGCAATTCTTACCTGAATGAATGGAATTCCTGGCCCTCTTTGGTCGGGGTGTCTCAAGGATGTCTTGACTCACATCATCAAGGCTGCAAAGACAGACAGAGACAGACAGAATTTAAGTTTATCAGTTCTTCACTTGAGTCAGAAAAGCACTTGTATAAATCTATTGCTTGTGGGGACTCTGGGGAGATACTGGTCAGTTGTATCATTAGAGAAGGCGCGATAGCTCAGTTGGTAGAGCAGTGGTCACGTAAACCGGAAGCCCAGGTTTGGAACTAAGTTGATGCGCTAGTTATGTTGTTTTGCTAAATTTAGCCAAAGAGCTCCATCGCTCAACTTTTAACTCATGATCTTTATTTAGACATTTAATGAATATTTACTTAATTTTGGGAATGTTTTAGTAGGGTATCTCCACGCTGGAGTTACGGGTCAAATTTTGGATACCCTACTGAACAAGCGCCGGAACTTTAGCACACAACATCACGTTTGCGATCAGACACCCTAGATCCTAGACACGATTGTTATTTTGTTAATCAGTAGGGGCGCTGGTCCGAGAATAAAGATCGTCTTCATAAACGAGGATCGTCTTCTTTAACACGGACCGATGCGTCCTCAAAAATAAGGACCGTCTGCATATTCGCAGACGTTTCACATTTTTGATCGGAGCAATAGCGATGCAAAAAAACAGATTCTGCAATTATTTTTTTTATGCATTTTACATTGACTTTGTACAGAGACCTTCACATTAGGTGTGTCTGCACTATCTCGAGATTGCCAAATATCCAGCTATTTTGAACTATCCCCATCGAAAGCTATCCAGCTATTTGCGTCTTCATTAGATCTAGACCAAAGTAGCAAATTAGCTGGATAGTTGGTCAGGATAATATCCCAAGATATCTCGGTCTAGTTTGCGGTTTTCCGTGTTTACTCGAGGCAGGCTCGAGGTCAGTGGTTGTACTAGCGCGCTGAGCGGTGTAGCTCGTATGTGCGAACCGGAAATCGTTGTGCATGATGGGATCGGGATAATTCACTTCGTACTTCGGTCTAATGAAGACGGTCGCGAACTATCCCGCTAGTTGGGAAATAGAAGGATATTTTGCAAACTAGACCGAGATATCTTGGGATATTATCCCGACCAACTATCCAGCTAATTTGCCACTTCGGTCTAATGAAGACGCAAATAGCTGGATAGTTTGCGATCGGGATAGTTCAAAATAGCTGGATAGTTGGCAATCTCGAGATAGTGAAGACGGGCCTAGTATGAGCAATAAATCCTTGGGAAGATGGACAACCCATAAAAGTAGACGGTGAACTAGGGATATTTTCCCCTGGGGAATCCATTTTTGGCATCGCCAGAGCAGAGGGCCGTTCTGTAACATGAAACCCCTAGAGCGCCGATGAAAAAAAACGTCCTCGAAAATGCAGACAACCCTTATTTTTGAGGACGCATTTTGTCCTTGTTTATGAGGATATCCTTGTTTATGAGAACGATCCTCATTCTCGGACCAGCGCCCCTACTGTTAATTGTCATTATTGAATGGTTATTTTATGATAAAAGTTTAGTACGGCCACGGTAGCTGCAGCAGGTTTTACCAAATATTGTGTAAATGTACTGCAGTACAGTGTTGTCCGTCTTGCACAGCCAGGATAGTAATGCAGCTAGATCTATGCCTATGTGTGCACGCTCAATTGACATTGTACATTATAACCAACTTATATTACTACACATGGGACCGAATAATGTAGCCTCAAGTTTTCTTGAAAATAATCGATCTTATTACCTTTCTGAAGGACGTTTTCTCGATCCAGAATTGGATTGATGTCTCTCAGACCCAAATAAATGACGAAAGACTGCGTTCACTTTAGAAACCATTGGAAATGCGGCGTTTTTTCTCACAGGAACTCTACTTTTGATAACCTTTCCGTACAAAATGTCGCGGCGGCAAGAATCACATAAAAGCTCCTCGTTCTTTAATATTAGAGATTAAATTCGCAACACTAAAACCACTATTGTTTTTTTAACAATCTAAAATATTTCAATAATATTTCATTGTAAAAATGGATTAAATTAAATGGTTTATTTAGAAATTGATGTGAATTTTTTAATAAAATGTTAATGGTAGTTTGTTGTACTTGCAATGAATCTGTCATGAAACCACTGAACTCTCGAATGCCCTGGACGGACGTGGGCATAATGTAGAGTGAACCTTGGGCGAGCCCTCGGTAGCATTTCTCGAAACCGTCATAACTACAAGTTCACCGACATCCCATTGAAACGCGTGTATTAAATTTAACACACGTTTCAATGGGATGTAGTTATGACGGTTTCGAGAAACGCTGCCCTCGAGCCTGCGATCGATCAGGCAAAAAATGTCGTACGTACAGCATGCGATGTGGGATTTTGTGTTCTTATTACCTGTCAATGATTCAATAACCGTGGGATACCATATATACTGCCATCTTGGAACCCCCATCTTAATGAGGCATTGATCAGTAGACTGAAAAAGAATGATACAAGAGTTTACAAGCCATATGACATGTAGGTGAATTACGTGAATATATTACATGAAATCTTTCCTTCTAAAAACCCGAGCAAAATTAATTTAAAACGCCGCGGGAATCCACCAACATCATCATAGCAATCAGCCTTAAAAATGATAGTTCTGTCACCAAACAAAATTGTATTGTGATCGCCAGCTCGTCATCCAATTCCTACACCAAGAGCATGGCAAACAAAAGAAGAAGACCGAAATCCATTGAACAACTAAAAAGATAAATGAGATTTTTAAACGATATATAGCCTAAGAACAAAATAATCGGGCCCCTTATTCTTTACAACTAGAAGAAAAAATTATAAGACAGAACAAATCAGTCTTGTACAATTACAATCATCAGTAGTGTATCTATAGGCGTCAGACGTACCCAGCGTAGGTATAAATACCCCTAAACCCCATATTAACAAAATATGAAAATTTGAAAAAATAAAAACCGAAACAAATATCTGCTCATGGGTATACCATTCCTGGATCTGCAGGGAAAAAATGCACCATTTTGCAATTGTTAGATTAAAAAATGATATGTTGTTGTTGTTGTTGTAGGTGATTGTTTAATGGCGTTCATTCAATATTGAATATATACGCCATAAATCTCTTCAATTTTATAAGAAATCGATTTTACATAAGAAAACTGAGAAATAAGATTTGTAATGATAAAATTAATTAAATAGTAACGCAATTTATTAGGAGTCTCTGGATGGTTTTCAACTTCGTGTTTCTGCTTTTTTAAAAGTTTAATCTGGTCAGCCCGGTTTCGATTTCATGGAAAACTAGCTTTGCCCCGATGTGAAACAGGCTTCTCGGCTACTCGGCGTGCGTGCGCAGTGATCTTTTAATTTTGTAACGCACGGTGCCTAGACCACTCTAGGCATCTAAAAATGATACTTTATACGAGATTGAAACACGTGGAATTGCGTGGTTTCAGGTAATGGTGAACCAAATGATTATTTTGTGATACAAATCTTGGTGTTTGTATTTATTTTGTGGGGGTGGAGACCATTACTACAATTATTATTCTTATTAATATTATTATATTTGGCAACAAAAAGAAAATACATAAGATTTAATAAAATAGACAATAGAGTGAGTATAGATAATAGATAATACAACTACCGGAACGCCAGGGACAAAGTCAATTAATCTTAAAACTGTGCAACAAGCCTTGTCCCAGTCCCAGTGGTTGTTTGCATAATATACTTTTCACAAAGTATTGTTAAATATAGAAATTTCAACCTTATGTTATAAAAAAAAATCTCCCATCAACACAACACTTTAAATTTGGGAGAGAAAGTAAAGAAGGGGAAAGCAAAGGAGGAAAGAAGGCGGTAGAAAAATACAGTCGTATAGTGTAACATAGAAGAAACAAAGCGAGTAACTATCACCATGGACTGGCTTGGTATTATCAGCAGTGGTATTTCAAGATTTATCTAGGCATCATCATTCCATGAGTAGATGCGACCGCTTGCGACAGATTCAGGTGGAAGTCAAGAGTGGTACTTGTCTACCACTGACCTCTACAAAAACATCCAGATTTAGTGAAATTGTCATTTTCCACCGATAGGTAATCTTTCATGATTCCTTTATCACTTCCGAAAATAAGAATTATACGAATAATAATAAAAATGATAATAATACTTATCATTAATTAAAGGGATCCGGTAACTTTGTCTCAGATTCTGAAACAAAATCCTGGATTTAGCCCATGCTGTATTGATAATTATAAACCTTTAGGTCAGTCAGGAACCCCATGAATTTTACAAGTCGATCGCCTGTCTGATTATCAAGATATTTATGATTGGAATTACAAATTTTGAAAACCGTTTGCCAAACGATTTTCACAACACTACAGTTTATTGGGGAAAACGAATATGGTAAAACTGGTCACTCAAA
>BEXV01000730.1:37529-58560 GCA_003118195.1 Hemicentrotus pulcherrimus
GGGGGGGCCGGGACAATCCCGTCACTATTTTTCAGAATACTGCTTTGAAAAGCGATAAATCATCAACAGTGATTATCTTATTATATTCGGACAAATCGGATACAACCGTGACGTCAGTACAGTAGTGCGATTGTCTACGACAGTGATTTATGAGGCCGATTAAGCTTTTAATCTAACTAGAAGAGTTCAATGCACTAAAATTCTGTTTGTTAATATTCTTGCCATTATTCAGAAGCTGATTTAGGAGGAGTGTGTTTGCAGGGGCGTCGTTAAAGGGGGATGCGACACCTGTGTTAGGATATTGTCGGTGAAATTGCACTGCCTTCGGGGGAAATGAAAAAAGGAGGAGGGAAAATGAGAGGGAAAGGGAAAGAAAATAATAAAAAGAAAAGGAAAGGGCGGAAAGAAAGGAAAGAGAAGAGTAGAAAGAAAGAGAAAAAAAAGAGGAAGGAGAGGAAAGAAAGAAAAAGAAAGAAAAGATCTCGATCGAACAGAAGCTTAAACCCAACTTTTGGTTTACTATTTTAGTACAATACGAGCCACTGAGCCGAACTCAAACCAACTAAGCCAAACTCTGTGTAAAGATAGCTCTGGAAAGGAGCATTCCTATTCCTGGACGAAATGTTTTGGCTACAAGCAAACCATAGTCATTGGGTCATCATGTCATCATCTCCATCACCTCTTAGAGTTTTACGTGGTACCAAGGAGAGCGAGAGAGCCACGCCACACGCCGGGTAATTAATCTCGTACATTAGAACAATTGATGTGCAATTGAATTAAAGAACTATCGTCATCCTTTGATGTCTGATGTTTGATGCCGGCAAAGTAAACTGAAGAGATGCTGAGTGATTTTGACATTTGAAGATTAAAATAATGCGCGGCCAAATTCGTCGAACATCGAACACAGAAAGTGAATATGTAGTTTAAAAAATAAAAAATGTGCCATCATTCTGAAAATCAATGCCTCACTGTGAAGATTTGTGAAGATATATAGCCTCGTTAGTGTCACAAATGAAGCCTCTTTAATGGAATTTTAACACATTTCCGATCAATTCCTCCCATTAAATGTAAAATATAATCATAAGGGCAGTAAAGAAAAGAAATCGTCACCGCAATAGGACTACTCGTATTTTTTGCACTAAATCGGTTCACTTATATCTTAATTATACCATTCATGTTATCATGGTCAAACTATTATTCTCTCATACGTCGGAAAAAAGTAAATATTACAAAAGTCAATAATGTTTACCATGATTCCTTACTCTTTTTTGTCATGTTGCCGACATGAATCAAAAGAACAGAACACCTCTCTAAGCAAGATGTGCGCTCGGGATTCGTCATAATGCACTTTTCCAGAGATATACATGTATTTGTCTCTGCGAATCAAAAGTAATTATCATTATAGAAATATATCATATAAGATTGCTAAATAATGTTTCTGGATAGCGCAAATTCGTCGTGTTTGTATTGGCAGTTTGATACATACTTTAGAAGGAAACTCCTCTGTTGTGATTCAAGCTGTTTAAGATTTCCAGGGCTGTTGTACATGTAAATCGATCACAACAGAAGACCATTTTTTGTTAAATGTATTTAAATTAATGCACGTTTACCTCTCCAAGAGCTATAAAATTCAACCATTATTCTTGTATCTACAATAGTAAGAATTCAAATTGCATGAATTCGTGGATACCAGGTCGGAAAATCATTGTGAATGCACTATGCATCGAAATACAATTATTAGTAACAGGTGAAATAAAATAATTCGTAACAAGGCACTTGAATGCTTGAAATTTTGTTACATGAATAAAATGTTTCAGCCTTTGCCTGAACATCCCAAGCACCATAAGCACCAAAAGCACCATATGCGAGAAAATAACCAAACGTCGCTTGAAATGGTTTGGCCATGCTACACGCATGCCACATCACCGCCTAATAGGCCTAAAACGAAGGATGTTGTATTGCCCTTTGGGTGGCAAAACCTGGGTCGGTCGGTCGGAAATCTTTTTTTGTTATACTTTTTTTTTTTTTCTTTACTCCCTCTTTGTGCTGATATTCTTCAGATTTTTGGGTCGGTCGCAAAGGGCAATACTACATCTTTTTTAAAGGCCCTATACCAAGCATTGCAGAATGCACGCAGATCTCGGTGACGCCCTCCAACGAGATAGAAGGACCATGTTCGGTGTGATGTGGAATTACCCACACAACAGGCAGAGCAACAAGCCAAGGACAGATCAGAATGGAGCATGATTTTTCGTTTGTGAGCAAGGGGACACACCGTCCTGTGCACCTAAATAAGTAAGTAAGAATAAAATGGCCTATTCAACAATATATCCCTTTTAAACGAAATCACTGCTCATTCAAAAACATTTGATTGAATACTTAATCTGTTTCAATTGGATAATTAGATGCAAATTTATAGGGAAATTATGATTCTTTAAAAAATAAATTTTCAACGATGGGCGCTCGTTCCCATATTCTACTAATTTAGTTAAAAAATTGAACATCGATCTGTTTGTGTCTAATATGTTAGTAACATTAGGAGTATAATGTCAAGTAATTTAATTATTTTAGTCTGGTAAGTAGAAGCAAGATATTTCTGAAAAATATGATTTTTTTTTTTAATATGGCTGGTGTTAACTTGCATATTTTATGCAAATGTAAGCCATACAAATATTTTGAAATGCTGTCACTGTGTTTTCTTACCTTAATACAGCATAACATCCAGCACTGAAATTCTTTATATTCAGTACCTAAATAAATGCACATTTAGAGGGGAAATGTGAATCTTCTAATTAGACAATTGAATATTATGCAACATTAAGTGATTTCCCCTATTGACATTTTCCTAAAGTTTTAGTATGTTTAAAGATATTAAGCTTGAGATCAAATCGGTCAAATAAATTCTTTTGCAAATAGTTTAGGTAAATTGCAATTATGACTTAACTATTAGGAACAAGGTGGGCTGGTTTCGTGTAAAAGAAGAAATATTGAATAGACCTTTTTCTTCAATGTAACCAACATAAATGCANAAAAAAAATTGTTGACAAGACAAAAAGGAAATACGTCAACAATGCATTTGAAGTCAAGATAAACATGATGTGGGGGTCATAATTCTGACGTCAAAGGCCCGGAGAAAAGTTTTTCCAACTGCTCGTAATTACACATGCCCTTCGGAGGTATATGTGGAGAAAGGAGAAAAATATGTAACGGAGTTGATCTAGTAAATAGAAATAAACCGTTGACATAAATGCTTGGAATATATATATATATATATGTGTGTGTGTTATGAACATGAATTCATATGTTGATAACCAACATGTCCAATTAGGGACGACAGTGGGAGATATTCAACTGCAATAGTATTCGTTAGTCAATTGAATATTAATCATATGATTTAAAAGGGGCGCTAGACCTTTAAACGAAATGGTATCCTCGCAACTAAAAGCAAGAGACTTATGACGCACACAAGGACCTCATAATTATGCGTGCATTCTGGAAAAGGCGGGGATATGATATTGATTGATCAATGACATTTATATCAAATCGAGTAATTGGCCTCTGTAAATTTAAAGAACGTCGATGTTTCATGGTCAATCGCTTCTCGATTTTACGCCTTGGCTCAAGTTAGTTTGTCTCTGTGTACTATTAAGGGTTAATGTTGTCTACAATGAAAAAGCATAATGTTCTATAAACATTGCTGAATTTGGGCTTTCCACCAATTTTTGTCTATGTACATGTATAAATATTTCATTTTGTATATTTTACTATGAATAATATTTGTATTTGATTTCGAAAACAATTAACAAAAACAACAACAGATATTTCCAATGTTTCAGTCTGCAAATCAAGAATAGTGTTTGTTTACAAGCGTTAAACATATTACAATAAAAACAAATATCGGTTTATAATTAAAGTAAAGCACCTCATTTTGGAGATTTTTTACATTTTGTCATTCTAAGATTACAAAGAATTACTCGAAAGGATTTTCGTATACGATTTTATCATTAACGTTGTTAAAACGTGAATGGATATAACACCTATTACTTGTGTAAGTCCAATATGCTGTGTTTTGACGTTACACTGTAATCACGATGTACCCATAAATTTCTTGATTGCAGAGGGAAATAAAATGATGATAGCACAGGTGTAGTCTCCAGGGCTCTTCAATTATTGAATCCATTTATTTACATTTACATTCCATAATTATACTAATCTGTCAATATGATAATAATCTTATTGTAGAGAATAATCGCATTGGAGAGGGGGTATGCAAAAAGAAATAGAATATGATTCAATTGTTTAAATGTGTTTTTTTCGCACCAGTTCTGAAACCATCCAAAACATAGCACTTGCTCTATCGGTGCTGTGTCTAAAATCACGCTTATCAAAAGCAAAAACTTAGACCTCAGAATTGTTATACCCCATTGTGATCAAAAGTTTTTGGTATAATTAAAGTTGAATACCGGCCAAAGTATGTTGATGCACGGGAAACTGTTTTGTCGAAGGCCAATGATCAGCATGGCGATTGCCCCATGCATTCAAAAGAATTATACAGGTTTCGATGGTAAGACCGAGATTGACGTCATTCACACACTGCCTGCGGTTGATCCGCTAGGTTTGCGGATTGAGGGATATTTATGACGCGGCGAAACCGCGGCGTTTTTGATAGTGTAATTTTTAAGTAAAATAAAACGGAGCTCATGGAATACAAGCTGGACCTTTGTTGCGCACAGTAATTGCCATTCATTTACATGTAAAATATCCCGCGGCGGCTATTTTTGGGGCGGTTGACCGTGTCATATCTAAACGAGCCTTTAGGATGTAGGCCTATCACAGCTGGTATCATACTCAAGAAAAGGGCAAATCATTGTTGTTCTTTATGTATGCGGACTATGGCACTAAACATGTGCAACAAGTGACGCAGACGGGTAAAGCCCGACGCACAAGAGGTATCATTAGGGACGTTTAGATTTGCGTGGACTGATACTGTGACGTCCATTCATGGCAGTGCATTAAAGGGACGTCGACCGTAGCAATCCCCATTGTCTTCGTGCAAATCTAAAAGTCCCTATTGGTCTGACGTAGAACTGCGTCAGCGTCGGGTACGATATTTTACCTGCAATGCGGTGTGAAGATGACATCGTTAAAAAAAATATTGCACTGATTAATGGAGAATGCAAACATCGTGCATATTAACTGACGTCAGGATAGTTACCTCCACACTTGACTTGATTAGATCAGCGCAGGTAATAACGCAACTCGAGAGGATGCCTCGAGTATAACGGGGTTAAGCTCTGGTTGTGGTCGTGGATAAAGCATGCATAGCGTTTAGAAAGCGTTACAATAATTACCAGTTTCATCTTCAGTAATGTACCCCCCCCCCCACCTATCTCTTGGAGATCACAATGTTTGGACGAGCATAACGGTAATCTCAAGAATTCAGTTAATGCGTATGGACCTGACAAAAACATATGATAATTGTAGCCAATATTTTTGTTCGCCATGTTCACCGGTTGCATCGTAACCACTTCCAGAAGAGTCTCCGCGCCTCATTGTTTGTTAGCATATAAAGTATAGGAAGTACCCAGGTACTGCTGATAGAAATTTTATCCAAAATAGCCACTACCGACTGATTAACTTTGATTGCATAATATATGACATGGGGTGACCATAACGTGCAGAAGGAGACAGACATGAGGGTTACAGTAACGTATCCTTTCATTCGCCATCTTGAAGGTCTGCGATCCAGAATTCCTCTGACTTGTTCAAGGCGTCCATTCTGCGCGTTGGCATGACACTGATCGTAATTCATCTTTGCTTCAGTATTATCAATGCGGATTATTGTCTCAACATTGGCCACCGCTTTTGTTTTCTGACGAACTATAAGCAATAACTTGATGTTGATGAATGAAGTGAAGAATAGTGTTGCACAAGGAAGAAATGTCTGATAAAATGTGTGCACTGCAGACACCCAATTGGATTTTGCACTCAGATCTTTATTAAGGCAACGACCTATCATAAGATTCATGAATGCGCTGTTTGGAATGGGAAGGTAGATACCACAAGATAAAGCGATCATCAGAGTAACGAGTGCGACTATAAAGCCAAACCGCCTCCTTGTTACCAATGTGTAATATCGTAACGGTCTTGTGACGAGAATGTAAAGGTTTAAGCTGATGCCACACAGAGACGCCATCGCAATAGAATGCGAGACTTGATAAACGTAGGAGAACGCCATACTTATGTTAGTACATGATTCTTTCGATATACTTAAAGACCAGAATAGCTGCCAAGCATTCCAAATGATACCATAAATCATGTCCGATACAGCCATGATTTCGTAAAGAACGCGCATGTGAACTTGAAGCTGATTTTGATGCCTTATTACAATCAGCACCGTAGCATTGGAGCCTAAGCAGAAGAAGATTGTAATAATATACATAAGATGCTTGGGTGCTAGAGGGATCGTTGCCATGTCAGTAATATCTGAACCATGTGTACTCTCCATCTGAGCATCATTAGACGGTTGTAAGTGAAATCAAATCAACAGCAATCTTGTGGTCGCAAACATACAGGTGGTGCGGAAATGATACAGATATCCCAAAACCAAATCATTTTATATGGCCAACTTAACTAAAAATTATATTAGAGGTTGTTACTTTGTCGTTTAATAATTTAGAATATTTAAGTGATTGCATTAACAAAATAGCAAATATTTCATTTGATGCAGGGACAAGTGGTATAGTAGTCATTATATTACCACACAAATATTTTGGAAAATGGGTTGATGGCATTATTGAATTAGAATTTGTCAAGAGTCCATTAGTTCAAGATAAGTGCCTCTGAGAAATCTTTATGTTGAGAGCTTTGTCATGAAATGCTCATTAAGTTTTTATCGATCACACATTAAGTGTGGAAAAGCTTAAAGCTTCAAACCTTTATTCACTCACTTCCTCTGTCATAAACTTTCTCGTAATAGTCTTTTATTAGGTTATTTCATATGACTACCTTTACCTTTTTATGGATAACTTCCACTTGCGCTAAAGCACTTTCACTTATGGCTTTATGCCAAGCAGTAGTCACATGTAGATACAATGTTGGCTCACCAATATGCAAACAAATATGACGATTAAAAGAAAACTGAAATGCACGTTTTCCAACCTCACATTAAGTGATTGCATTTAATGGAACTTTAAAAGGTCTTAACGTCATACATTATGTCAAACAATATCATATTCAGTATGAGTACCGTTTTCTTGAAGGATTTGAAATGTAAATACATTTCTTTAAAGCCTCATTTCAGCAAACACGACCAAATCAACCGGACCATTAAAATATACCCATTTAGACGAACAATTGACACCAAACCACGTGGACAGTGAAGTTCATTCTCTATGTCTCTTTATTCACCTTTTCGCCCTATTATATATCATTAGTACATCAGTCCAATATTAATCAATTCGAAATTTTACATTGTAAATAATAAACTAACTAAAAGGTCAGCTATACGGAAATGACGATGTTTGCATGACGATTCGTCATCAGAGATAATTGATTTCCCTTAATACAGTTCTCTCTCTCTCTCTAATGGCCCGGTCACACCACCAGAACTTTGTTGGAGCGTTCTTTGAACGGAAGGGAGAGGGGGCCGAATTTCGACATCGCTCGTCACCGCGCACAAAATGGGAAACAAATCGAAAAAAACCGGCGTTGCTTTAGCGTTGGTTTAACGGTAGTGAGCGGTAGCGAGCGTTGGTCCCGCTCCAACACCTCCATATCAACGGCATAGCAAAGTTCATCACCGCAATGGATCGCTGCTTTAACGCCCGAAACCGTTCCAGCAATCCCGTGTTCGCTCGTAAAACACTTAAAACCGCTCCACCAAAGTTTGTGCAACGTTTAATCATCGCCTGGGCAAAGCTGGCGAAGCAGCGGTGATCCAGCGTTCAAGATTTCTGGGTTGGCCTAGCGGACCAAAGCGTCCACGAACTTGCGTCTAGCGGTGCCAAACTATGACTGGGCGTTGTTGGAGCGGTGGTGAACTTTGCCTGAGCGGAAAATTGCCCGCTCCTCACCTCTCGCAATATTTTGTGCAAATCAAAACTTTCGGAGAGGTAGGAGGGACCATCAGCGGTGACCGAGCGTATACGGCGTTGCCTTAACGGAGGCCATCTTCTGTTCAACGTTGGTGAACGGTTACGAGCGGTGATGATTTTTTTTTCACCGCTCCAGGAACGCTCCAGCAAAGTTCTGGCGGTGTGATCGGGCCTTAAGTGCCATGTCGTTTGACTTTGGTGATCATGCTGTTCCACAACCCTCAGCTCCTAACCTTCTGTTTTAGTACCACTCCCAGTCCTTTCACTCCGCTCTCTTCCAACGATTTCTGCAGACAGTCCACCCAAAGTATCCTCCTTCTTTCCCTACTCCTTCTTCCCACAATTTTCCCTGTCAAAGCAAGATTCTCTAGGCCTTCTTTACGCGTAATGTGACCCATGAACTTCAATTACCTAATCAACATCTCACATATCATTTTCCTTTGCACTCCAGCTCGTGTAAGAACTTCCTCATTATAACTTTGTCAGTCCAGGGGATTTTCATCATCCTTCTTAAAAATCACATTTCGCAACTTTTCAAACACTTTTTAGTATCAGAGACTTAAGTCCATGTTTCACTACCTTACTTAAGTACTGGGTACGTGTGGCAATTCAGTACTCTTATTCTGGTCTTCATACTCATTTGTTCGATTTGTCAGAATTTTGCCTAACTTTGAAAATGCAGATTTAGCGAGAGCTATCCTCTCGATCTCTCTCTCACATCTGGCATCCTTGGTGATCATGCTGCCGAGGTAGTTAAATGTAAAGACCAGTTTTGGAAACGCCTCCTCTCAAAAACTGAAACAGAAGCTCTTATTACCAAGCATGTGAAAGAATAATGTTTTGAATAATACGTGATCATACAAATTTTGCCGAGAAACCGCCTACTAATTAATAAATTTGGTAAATCATTATATCTATTTGAACCTGGTAGATATAACGCACGTGTCATGCAAGTTTGGGGGAAGTCCCATATACATCTTTCTGTGTACAGTGCTTGTAGCTTTATCAAGACTGGGCCAAATTTCTTATAATTTTGGTGATTCCAGAACCATGCAGTACACACCAATACTTATATGCTAGATGATCAAACTTTTCTGATCGATTCCACAACGGTTCTTTCACAATGCAATCGCATGGCCATAACTGGCCTTTATCTTTAAATGAGGAGGCTTGTCTAATAATCTGTTCTTTCAGTTTCACGTTACATTTTGGAATGGTCTTTTTGGAGACCACCAGGCACTTTCTCTCAGTAAAGTTGATCTCTAGTCACATTCTCTCACTTTCTTTTACAACTACATTCAGGAGTCTCTGGAGATCTTTCTCTGATTCAGAAAATAAAACACATATTTGTGATTGAATGGCCACCCATTTGTATTCCATTTTCATGCTCCAATTCTCTTAGAATGATTTCACTATACATATTGAACATGTCCGGCGACATAACACAACCCTGTCTGACTCCCCGTCCGATGTTAATATATTCACTACACTCTCCTTCTACCCTGATGCATGCAAACTGATTCCAATACAGACTTTGTAGCAGTCTTAGATCTTTCCTATATACGGTATATCAAGCCTCTTCAGCTCTTCAAAAAGTTCTGAATGTTTTACTTTACCGAAAGCCTTTGAATAATCAATACAACACATGTACACATCCTTCTGTAACTCGACTGCTCTCTCCGTTATATTTCTAACCACAAATATTGTATTTCTTGTGTCCGCACCCTTTACAAAACCAAATTGTTTCCTTCCGACCATGGGAGTTATTCTACTTCTTACTCTCAAAGCAAAATCCTTAAAATAATCTCAGTGATATGGCAAATAAGGCTGATTGTCCTATATTGCTCACAATCCACGGCTCCCATTTTCTTTGGGAGAGTAATGAAAATGGATCTGCCCAATTCATCTGGAAATGTTCCGCCATCATATATTTTGTTAATAATTTCTGTTAATCTATCAACACCATATTCCTCTAATGCTTCAAACATTTCAGTGACCCCAACATCTGGTCCAACTGCTTTGTTCTTCTTCATCTTTGACATTGCCCAACGGACTTCAGATTTACGAATTTTCTCCTCTTTGACTACATCTGCAAAACTCGGCAACTCGGCATTGCTTCCCTACTATCTTCAAAAAGTTCGCCAATGTATTGCGTCCACTTACTCATTTTATCCTTCATTTCAAACAGGATTGACCCATCTTTACCTTTGATACAGCCAGGATTTGAACAACCAGACTTTTTACCTGAAATTTCATTTATTCTTTGGTAAACATTACTATTCTTATCGAATTGATTTTCAATGTCTGCACATTGTTCGTTTTGCCAGCTCTCTTTTGTCTCATAACATTTTTGCCTAATTTGTTAGTCTAGATCCCTATATTTCTTGCATTGTCTTTTTCCTATTTTCTGTTTATCTTTCATCATTAAAAGAATCTCCCCTGTCATCCATTTATTCCTTCTTTTTCTCTCTTTTATCGGCACATACTCTTCCGCTGTTTCTACCAGAATATTTCTCATCGTCTCCCACGTGTTTTCGTCACCTTCATCTATGAGCAGTACTTGTACAATAAATTCTTGACGTATGTCCGGTCAAAGGAGGTGCACACCGTCTTACTTCTTGTTTGTTCGATTTTATGTTTAATCCTATGTTTGACCTCATGTATGTTTGATCTCACTCCTATTTTTATTATTATATATGCATGAAAAGAACAGATGTATAAGTTGTGTGTTTATTATAAGTGTTGGTAAATAAGGTTTTAGTCACTTACTACATATAGAAGTTTTATACTGGCTATTACTTTACTATTTGTTCATAAAATGCTCCTATCGCGATCGACTGCCATCAGTCCTTTACCTTGATGTTCACCTTGTGCTCCTGTTTAGTTATATGTCTTGCGGCCCATGGGATCGCTGATCTCCGAAAAAGCGGAGAAAGAAGAAGAGGAAAAAGAAGAAGGTGCGCTTAGAGACACCAGTATTAAGCGCCTAATAAATACTGTGTATAATTATTATTATTATTATTATTATGTACTCAACTGTTTAAAATATGATATTTTCACAACTTTTGGTCTCTTGGGTTTCTTTAATTTGAACTGAAGTGTACATACCACCGGCACGTGATCACTGCCGCAGTCAGCCCCTAGATATGTTTTCGGTTGTTTCACTGCTCTTTTAAATTTACTATTTATGACAATATCTCGTTTCTGACGATGTCGCCAGGACTCTTCCAAGTGTATACTCGTCTAGGGTGTTTTTTAAATCCAAGTATTAGTGATGAAAATGTTCTCCCCCTCACATCACCTCACACCTCACACCTCGTTCATTCCTTTCACCAATTCCATGAGGACCTACTGCTTCGCCCTCTGTACCATGAACGACTTTAGCGTTCGGGTCTCCCAGACCCAGGACAATGATAATGTCATTCGATTTGCACAGAGGTTTAGCTTTATCTAAGGAATCGTAAAAGGTGTCAATAACTTCGTCAGCACTATGATTGAGATGTTAAAAGGGTGTCCCAATACACCAGCAACCTGAAATGCGACAAATTTTAATCTCCTTCTTTTCTCTCTTTGGAAAGATCAGTTTAGAATCAGTTAAAATCATCCAACCTCGAAATGAAACCTCTCCAGAATTGTTTTTCTTCTACTTCCTCAACTTATGAGATGAAATTTATTGATGCCATACCCAAACTATAAAACAAATTCTGGTCATATAAGTCCACTCGTAAAGAAAATATTTGTTTAAATCACAACGCACGTCTTATGATAGCCGCCATTATAGACACATTACAAATATAATCTAATCCATGAGGGCTGTGTCAGTACCTTTTTGTTTTACATTTACGAACAGGCATTATGTACATGGGACAACACAGACAAATAACAATTAATGACAATTTACATATGAAAATTCTAATTCATCGAAATAGCTCTCACTCTTTTCATACGAGTTTAAACCTCTCCAAGAGCTTAAGGGCTACGAAAAGTAATAGGAGTAGCATCAAGAAGTGAACTCAAGATGATAATGATAACTTAAGGAAATGTTTTAGAAAAGGCATCCTTTACAGATAATAGAAACGTGCTCGAATTCATGAGTAGATTAATTTCTTTGTCAGTATGGTATCAACCAAACGTCCCCCCCCCCGCCTGATATTTCTAATTACATCGTAGAAACTTCAAACAGAGTGTCCTCGCCTCAGAGTTTGTTAGCATGTAAAGTATGGGCAGCACATATGTGCTGCCTATTGCTATTTTATCTAGAATGACGACATAATAGAGTTCGATGCCGATAGAATAGTAGATAGCATGGGGTGTCCAAAGAGCGCAGAACGAAGCAGACAAGATGATAACAGTTATGTATCCTTTCATTCGCCATGTAGGTCGGCTTCTAACCAGGATACCTCGCATTTGACGAACGGATACACGTTGTTCCTTTCTGTTACATTGTCCAGCATCAAGACGGGTTCCTTCAGGGATGATGTTCACAGTGCGTCGGGTTGTCTCTAAGGTGGCCACAGCTTTGGTCTTTTGACGCACAATGACCAGTAACTTGATGTTGATTGCTGACGTGAGGGCAAACGTGGCGCAAGCAGGAAAAATCTGATAGAATGTGTGCACTCTAGAGACCCAGTTTGGTTTGGCATTCATTTCTTTAATGAGACAACGGTGTACCAGGAGATTAAACATTTTGTTTTCGGGAATTGGTAGATAGATACAACAGGATAGAACAATCACAAAAATTGTGCAAGCAACCGTCATATTAAACCGTTTTCTGGTTACCAACGTGTAGTATCGTAACGGTCTCGTGACGAGGATATAAAGGTTTAAGCTGATGCCACAGATAGACGCCATTGCAATCAGATGTGAAACTTGATAGGCAAAGGGAAATAGCATACTAATAATTTTGCAGTACTCTTCAGATACGACTTTGAACCAAAAATAGTGCCAAGTGCTCCAGGCTGTGCAGAAAGTCATTTCCGATGTTGCCATGATGTTGTAGAGAACTCGCATGTGATCTTGGATCTCTTTTTGGTGCCATAATACCACCAGGACGACAGCATTCAAAGTCAAGCACAGGATGATTGTAATACTGTACACAATACTTGCTGGTGCGAGCTTTTGAAGTAACGCCGTGGTAGCGTTAACGGTATTTTGGTTCTCCATTGGATAGCTGCACAACAAAGGCGTTTCTGGGATCTTGGTGAAATTCAAATTTAAGATTCAGTTTATCAGCAGGCCTGCTTGAGATGAAGATGTAAGCTTGCTGCGCTTCGAGCGAAACGTTTATATAAGGATACATTTCGCTCTTGAATGAATGCAAACTCACGCGCAACAACTTATCACCCTCTTGACAACGAATATATTTAATTAAGCGGTACAAAATAAACTTTTAAAAGCAGGCGATATGACGATTTGCCCGTCCAATCGTAATGCAAATTGAATGGATGGTGGTATTCACATTCAATGTTGACAGTCGCAGTAGATTGAGTTCTGCTCATGCGGCTGGCGTGCGGCCAGTGATTATAAATCAACTTTAAAGAGATACCAAACACTCCCATTTTATATTGATCCCTCATGAGGGGCGTCGCAAGTCTTTTTTTCAGTGGGGATATCGGATCAAATTCGCATTAAAGGGTAAAAAGTGATCTTCAAATCTTCAAATTTGGCCTTTCAAACAAAGAAGGACCTACTCTGTGACGTTTCTGCAATAAATCATACCATTATTAATGCGTGATCGACATTATGTTCTGTATTTGTTTGCCCAAACTTGAAACCATCATGAAAATTGGCATGTGTCGGCATTAAAACATTGAATTAACAATCTTACTGAAGACATGGTAGAAGGCATACATGTGAAGACAAGAACACAATTTTGTCGGTATCATAGTGAAAATGCAAAAAAGATAAGATCAATATGTAAAAACAAATATTAAAACACCACCTCACGGCCCGAAAATGAGTTGGCGAGTGCACATGTAAAACTAAATCTTGGTTGATGCATTGGCAATTTAGGAACGATTTAGAGGCCCCTGGTTGCATATGAGAGTAGCCAGGAGAAAATTTGATTCGCACTCTAACGATTGATATAAGTATGCTAATCTGCGGTTTAATACTTTTTATTCGGAGGGAAGATAAATGTATCACATGTTATACATGCATTACATGTGTGAATATATTTAGGCTGTTTGTTCAGGCAATGTGTAGTTTAGGAAGATTTGATTATTGACTTCATTTCATTCCCTGCTCTTTTTTCCCCCTCTCTCTCTTTCTCTCTCTCTCCCTTTCTCCCATTGTACCTCCCCTTTTCTTTCATCCTCTCTCTTTCCACCCCTTCCGCTCTTTCACTCTCACTTTCGCGAGCTTTATGCTCTTTTATATCTCTTGTTTACGTCCTTTCACTTAATCTACATAAACGAACACAATATAATTATTTTGTATTGTCATTATGTTACTGATTTATTTAATATGCTTTGTAATACTATTGTACACACATATATATATATATATATATCATTGCATTTTTGTAAATTGACCCTTTCAGCTTTGTGCTGCTGGTCAATCAGTATATACCAATAAACTACAAAAATATACGTCACTCTAAGATGGTGCGTCAAAAACGGCAGCTGTCTCTGACGCAGTCCTACACCATACAAATGGCGCCTCGTGTGCAGAAGGATAAAGGATGGATATTGTCTCAGGGGTATTGTAACTAGTTTCGTCTCAACATACTGTTTGACCACCCAAAGATTTCTTATGGAGAATATTTATAAAATTTTATGAACAAAAATGATTTATTATGAAAACTATCGAACAAAAATACCTCAAGACGTTTGAACTGTGTGGGTTCATACTGAATATCAATGATATATGCCATACAAAGTATACAAAAAAATATCGCATTACAAGCATGAATAATATCAGTTTAGGAGACCAGTAAAACGAATATCATTACGACAAAAGCACTGATACAAAAGATTTACCGACATAGCAACAACCAACAATTCTGTAAATACAATATTACACCCAAACAACTGAATACAACAGTTCCTCACCAGGCTCCAGGAAATGAAGCTTCCGTAGATTGTAATACCTTTTTGAATTTGTCCACGAAACTTCAGTATTTGTTTCATTATCGTAGCACCTTGCTTGTGTGATTCAGTTTATACATAGGAACTTAACACTTACTGTATGTCTATCATAGGTGAATCTTTTTAGCTGAAAATATCTGAATCGTCGGGTTATCTAAATGTGAGATATAGATGCCTGTCATCAGCATGAAGTTGATGGTGACGAGTTTATGCGATGTTTATACGATGTTTAGATGTTGTTTTTACGTGGTGATGAATGAAGAGCATTGGGCCCAACACGGACTTCTGTGGTACTCCGAATTCGAAGGAAGTAAGATAAAATGTTCCGACCCTGATCAATTTACCCTCCACCTACGCACAGCTCTCTAGATTTGCATAAAGGGTAAGAGTCAATCCTATGCAGTAATGAGGTAATTTACATGGGCAATGATTTTTACATTTCAATATTCTACCGATCGACAACAGCGAATGCCTTTGAAAAACTTCCAGCACAGTCTCCTAGCCTCTGAGTTCGTTACCAAATAAAGAATAGGCTGTACCCATGTATTGCTTGCTGAAAATTTGTCAAGGACCACCACGTAATAATTATCAATATCCATCGCATAATATATAACATGTGGTGACCACAAGGCGCAAAAGGTAGCAGACATGACTGTGACTGTTAAGTATCCTTTGAATCGTCTTTTAGAACGCGGTCTATCCAATATTGAGTTGGGTCGGCGAACGGGTCTGTTCTGTGTCTTGGCATGACCTTCTCCAGAGACATTGCTGTTCTTCATGTCTACGTGAACGGTCGTCTCTTTGCTTACCACCGCTTTTGTTTTCTGACGCACAATAAGCAGTAATTTAACGTTGATAATTGACGTGAAGACCAGTGTCGCACATGCAGGAAAAATCTGGTAAAATGTGTGTATTGCAGAAGGCCAGTTTGACTTTGCACTGAGATCTTTGTTAAAGCAACGATCTACAAGAAGATTCATGAATGCACTGTAAGGAATTGGAAAATAGATACTACAGAACAGAACTATGACTAAAATAGTGAACGCGACCGTCACGGAAAACCGTTGTCCTGTCACAACTGTGTAATACCGCAATGGTTTTATGATGAGGATATAGAGGTTTAAACTGATGCCACACCGAGACGCCATTGCAATCGAATTCGAAACTTGATAAACGAAAGAGAACACCATACTTATTATCCGGCATCCCTCTTTACTTTCAACTGTAAAAAACAAAAGATGCCAAGCGCTCCAACTGATTCCAAAAGTCATGTCCGATGCAGCCATGATTTTGTAAAGAACTCCCATCTGATATTGAAGCTCCTTTTGTTGGCGAATTATAACCAGTACTATCGCATTAAAAATCACACAAAGTACTATTGTAATGATGTATACAATACTTTCAGGCGCCATTTGTCCAGCCATGTTACTTGTAACGTTCACTAGCGGTTTACACTCCATTTCATAACTCCCCAACGTAAAATTGCAAAGTTCTTATTGTAATTTTGATAACCAGGAATCAGGTATTCATAGACGGAGGGAGAACGCTTAAATGTGCTGAATGCTACAAGAGCGTTTTGTTTAAATGGAGGCCGCGTTCGGTGGGGTGTATGCTAATACCACGCTTTCAGGAAGATTAACAAGCTTTTAGCGATTGCATAAGGTGATAAAATAATGTTAATAAGCTCGTTCTCTCAGACAGACCGTAAGAGGTTGAATGACTATTTGCAGTTTGGCGACAATTCATCCGATCCATCGAGGAAATGCAATATTTACAATAGGTAGAACCAATTAGTAATGGTCGCCGAGGCGACTGATTAATACCACTTTGGTATTTGATTGCTCATGCAGACAGTTGCGTAGCGAGGGCCGTGCCATGTAGGGGCACTATGGCGTTGGAGGGGCACTTTTTCCACTAAAGTGGCTGTGAGGCGAGAGAACTATGTCGAGTAGGGTGAGGCTGATGGAGGAGTCTGTCATCTTCTCACTTTCTTTCTCATCCTCCCATTCTGTCGGTCTAGCATTGTCATTACTTTTTGCTATTAGATTATGGCATGTGTCCCGCATCCCTGTAGCTTCAATTTGGACATCAAAGTGCGTCATCCATGTTTAGTAACGTTCGAATCGTAATCTGAGGGAACTGAATCATTTCAGTCGTGTATACTTTAATGCAAAATTAAGAACAAATATGAATTTCTTTTCATGGCAGATGTTAATTAGCATATCATGCAAACTATAGTCGTGGATTGAATCTATAAATGTTGTCATTGTGTTTGCTGAACATATAAACGTCACTTTAAGCACTAAACCCCCTTTAAATTAGTATTTAAAGGTAAGTTTATATGGAAAATATAAATAGATAATAAGACATAGCTATAATTACGCAAATGTAACTTCTTTCAATACTTAAAATTTCATTAAGTTTTAGTTTGCTGTTTAGATGACTATTCCTAAGATCACGGCAATGGAATTAATTATTTTGCATTTTGTTTTCCGGAATATTTCTATTTTTAATTTAATATGACAATCAGAAGACCGATTAGGATGATTGCATGGGACTAATGTCACTTTTTGGTGTAAATCCCCTTACGTTTTTTTTCTTCTTCTCTAAGATATAAAATAAATATAGAATCGCCTCTTCTCATTTTTGAAAATTGAAACAGAAATACTTTATCGTTGCAGACATGGCAATAAGGACTTAACCAATATTTTCCGCGTTATAATGAAGGTTTAATGTGTTTCATTTGGGCGCGTTATGGGAAATAGCACTGTTTAATAAATCTCGGAATAATGAAATTGATTTTATACAAACTTTGTCGCATTTTAAAACACTCATGTTGGGTTTTTCCACCTCTTGAAATATGGGATGAAATCGTATATCCTCTGCTGATTCATGAAAATGTGTCCTTGTATCTTATACTGCAAAATTAAAGCGGCCTTATTTGTCAACCTCCGTGGAAATGCCTCCTTTTGTTATATCTATGCTTTCATTTGATTTTTTTTCCGTCAGTTATCTATTGAGCTATGGAGATATCTTCTTCCAGCTCGGAGGTTGATTGTAACACCTTTTCCACACGTCTCTGTTCTATGCAATCCTAGTACACTCTTGCGGTGTCATTCCACACTAGATCGTTATGTTCTCTTTCCAGATGGGTCCCGGCTTCCCTCTAGGTCTAGTACCTTCTTCTTTACCTTCAAATAAATCTTTGAAGAGACTCTGATGTCTTTTAATATGACCCAAATAATTTCGCATTTCTTTCTTTAACTATTCCCATTACGATAGTATGTTTAAACCTTGCCATATGCAATAGTTTTTCGTTCATGGCATTCTCAACATTCTTGTGTACACCCAGTTTCAAATGATGTGATTTTCTTGTCCATGAACTTTGTTAGCATTCATGTTTCTGTTCGTACAATAGAACAGACCGGGGCCCCGTCTTATAAAGAGTTGCGATTGATTCAAATCAATCGCAAGTCTGCTAATCAATCGAAAACTTTTCTATATCTTATGTACATAATATAGTTGCGATAGATATCAATCGCAAATAAATTGCGATTAATACTATTTTTTTATAACAGGCCCCAGACATCACACATTTTAAATCTCATTTTATGTTTCAATATTTCACTCTTCCCTGTGAAAATAAAGCTAAGGTCGCAACCCCCAAAATTAGCCTGCTCGGCGGCCGGGCGGCGATTTTTTAGCCAATTTCGTCCAGGCACCAAGCGGCGGCCGCCCGGGCACCGCTTTTTTTTTTCTTTTTTTTTTAGGGCATCGCTCGGTCGCCTCTGAAGATTTAGCGCGGAGTTAAAATTCGGGCGGCGCCTGCTCACTTTTCACTCGCCGCCTAAAATACGATCGATGCCGGCCGGTCGACGCCCGGGCACCGTCCTAATCGAGCGTTCGACGTAGAGCGATTTAGATCAGAAATCGAAGCCGCTAGGTCAAAGGCTGTCGAGCAGTCGCCGCCCGGTTGCCGCTGGGAGATCAGTCGGCCACTGTGCGGCGAGTTCAAAATCGGGCAGCGCCAACACGGCAACCTTTGACCTAACGGCTTCGATTTTCGACCTATATCGCTCGACGGCGAACGCACTAGTAGGTCGACGCCTACGAGAAACCCGCAGATGCCCCGCCGATCTCTGGCCAGTCGCCGGGCAATTTTTTTTAAATCAGCCGTTGGCCGGTGGGAGACCGATTGGGAATCGATGAGTCATCAGTTAATCACTGCCGGACGCCGCCCTGAGAAGCTTCCCGATTTTGCCTAGCTTTGACCTAAAATCAACCGGCGACCGACGGAAAATTGACAGGGCCACCGCCCAGGCATTGCTGGTGCTCTACAGTCTGCTCGTCTTCTCCAAAAATCGTTGGGCGATGCCCAAATCCCAGCGGTGACCGAGCAGGCTACAAATCGGTCGGTCGCCACTCTGAGTTGTGACCATAGCTTAAAGGGAGTGGATCGTCAGTTTCCATGTGGAGAAGGCCATAATTCGCTGACACCTGACTTGGAGGAAAAAAACATTAATATGAGTACACATCTGCACACACCAAACGCGTGGGCCAGTCAAGAATTACCCCCTTATCTCTCGGAAAGTCTAGCGACGGATCCCGTTTCGGATCGGGTGGGGAGGAAAGCACTTGCCAGGAATGTATTCCGTGTGATTTCAATCTGGAATCTAGCATCATCAGCTTTCTTTTGTCCTATATAGGCTTAGATTTAATTATTATCCTGCTCGATCAAATGGCCTTCTGATTGCAAACAAATCTAGGCTTTTCCTCTGCTTTACTGGAAACCATATTTTTATTTGTCTTAACATGATTATGCATGAAAAACTCTTTGACTTTTGACTTTTACAGCATCCAGTTATTATTGCAGATCTTGTCCGTTCCTGGCATACAACAAAGTGTAATCAGCATAGCGCAAATTAGTATTGTTTATATCTCAAACACTGACACCCTTTATAAATGTTTATACCATGAATTTCTCTGCACAGATTGAATAACGTGGGGGCATTACACACCATTGACGTACTCCTCTTTTGATTGCTTATAACTTCATTATTGATTTTGGTGGCAGTTGATTGCTCCCATCAACGTTAGAAGATGAGACCTACCATCAACATTTATTCTTTAGTATGGATACATTCAAAACGTGAAACATTATGACATAGGAAACAATGCACAATGTCTTACATGTACATACAACGTCTTCAAAAATGAGCGGGTACGTAGCAAGGTATCAAACAACAAACTTCACTAACTAGTTCCCTTTGAAACCAATGAGCAAACTTTATTTTAACACTTTGTTTTGTCCTTGGTATCCACACAGTACACAAACTAAAATAACGCAGTTTTAGGGAAGTTTGTCAAAGACTCAAAATTTAACCGTGACTTCTGGACAGCATTATTTTGCTACAGACGAATAGCCTACTCTCCAGTCTTTAAACAAAAAATATGGAATCTATGAACATTCAAAGGATGGAAATTCCCTCACTTGCTAATGAACGAAATGAATGTCATACTGCGAAGATGGTTAAAATAAAACTCCTCCTATTTTAGATGAAAATAATGAAGATATTCTGGAAACTTAAAAGGTTTAATCATTTGTGTCGGTGTCCACGCCCTACTATCTCGTCACTGATTTTCGTAAGTTATAAGTATCTTAAATATCATCTGGTCGACATTTAAAGGAGTCACACCAAGAAGCAAAAGTGTTTTGAATTGATGCAAAATTCATATCATTGCAAAGGGAAAGCCTTACTGATCAATTACAACAAATTTCCTCTTCAAAATATGTTTTGGGCCCGCAGAAATCAACTTTCAAAAATGTCAGTTTTGAGATCCAGATTT
>BEXV01000730.1:102848-121086 GCA_003118195.1 Hemicentrotus pulcherrimus
GAGGTAAATCAAAGAATCAGGATGGATGCAGAGGCCAACTATCATAGTATTTGATGTTTGTAATTGTATTATTTTTTTGAAAATATTTATGTGGAATGCAGAAGATAATAAATAAAAATTAAATCAATCCACCATTGAGTAAACCAACTTTAACCTCAGGAACATCCCATAATACCTTGAAAATTGAGGTATTCTAGAGCAAGATTTAATTCAAATAATTGGTTTCATTTCACCCCTCTGTATATAGCAATCTTCCATTTGACCGCTTCACCTGTTACCAGCATTGCAAATTACCTTTCACAGTTCTCAAAATTGCCTAAAAAGCTTTGGCAAAACATACTTTTTCTCTCATACCTACAAAGAATGATAATTTCCGGAGTTTCTCTTGGCTGAAGGGGCAGAAGGATGAAGGATGGAAATACACTTGACATTTATCAGAATTAGACCCTAAGGGCTAGAATCTATCAGATATTAACTCCCTGTAAGTACATCTCTGCTGCAGCTGACTTCTATACAAAGTTATACAACTTTGTGTTCCTGAAGATATAGGTATTTATTGTGATCATATATTTCCAGCAAATTAAGTTCAAAGATTTAAAATCTACATTTAGACTGTACAGGAGTACAAATTTAAGAGTCTGCAAGGGATACTGTGAAAACGAGAGGAGATACATGCATTGTGGATTTATAATGTTAAACTAAAAAAATAACATAAAAAGTGATCATATTATCCACTGTTTAGTATTTTGTATTGGTTGCAAGTAATGAGAAAGAACAGTTAAGGAAAAGCAGCACTGATACAATTGTTCTGATTTGGTTTAAATTTTATCTGTTTATTAGATATTTTGTAATATTCCACTTTTGAAATGCTAGATCCTGAAAAGATGGATTTTCTGTGGTTTTGATATCAATACACCAATACAAAGTAATGAAATTGATTCAAGTAAAGTGTCACAGATACATTTTGTGCTTCTTGTCTGATGAGAATCAAAAGGGCATTACATGAATTATGAAACACAAAGTTCACACCCTTCTAGCACTTTAACAGATGATGTTTTGTTATGTGTATCATCTCTTTTTCACTCATCATCTAGTAAGAGCCAATGCATTAACTCATTATACTCTTAATTAGTGTTAACACCTTCTGGCTCTAAACAGCCAGTTAATTTTGGATTGGCATATCTGACATCACTTGTTATAAGATCATGATGTGGATCCTAATCAAATGATTGGTGTACACGTGACCAGGCATTTATTCTGCCTAACGCGTAATTTGGATAATGACCGGTCATTAGTAAAATCATGTTATAAAACATCATTTTATAAAACAAATTTTAATCTTATAACAAATAAAATTACTCATCATTTTGTTTGGGCTTTAGTAAAGAAAAAAAATACCCACACTCTGTACCTTCAAAACAGTCTGAACACCCTCGGCTACCGCCTTGGGCAGGTTAGACTGTTCCAAAAGTACCTTATGTGAGTAATTCTTACTAATGCACTCACTGCTGTGTAATATTTGTATACTCTTTCCTTCCTGTTGGAAAACCATGGTCAAGAATTTTTAGTAAGAGATTAGTTATACACTGAGCTTATGCGTTCATTGTAGAAAATAATGCATGAACGTGTGTACTTTAAAGCAGATATCATGCTCTCATGTTTTGAAAGGCTGTATTGTTACGCCACTCACTCTCTCCTCTTTGTTGGAAAGCCGTGGTCAAGAATGTTTTGGAAAAGATCCTACATGTACCCTTTGGAAAAGATCCTACATGTACCCTCTTAATACTTAATAAGAAGGGCGTTAACTCTGCAGATCCCCTATTTTGTAATTGCACGTTGTTACTCCACTCTGTCTGTCCTTCCTGTTTAAAAGCCTTGTTAAGGAGTGTTTTAGAGTAGATCCCATGTCTTCACTATTTGTAATCAATTACATGAAGAGATGAAGACCTTGTATAAACACCTTGCCATTCAAGTTAATCATCTGTTACCATGGTGATGATGGGAGAGTGGAAGATAGTATCTGTTTATGGTAAGTCCTCCATTATTTTAAAAGAAATAAAATCTGGTCTTCAATCTGAATACTTGAAATCAATTAGAAAAAGAGATAAAGGTTGTATGAACACCTTGCCACTCAATTCAATCATTCGTTACCATGGTGATGACTGGAGTGTAAAGGATAGTATCTCTTTAATTGTAGGGGTCTAAGAATGGGAGGTCATGCTTTATATTTTCTTTGTTAAGAGCTAGAAAGGCATTAGGTTATCTGTTTGCCATAGTGTTTACACCCTTTTTGCTTTTAGCAGAAGATGATGAATTTTGATTTTTTTTTTTAATAACCAGATCTGAAAATGATTTGGCTTTAGGACTTTGTACAATTTGAATGGTTGCACTAAATTAAGGTGAACATGGTGAGGATGTAGAGTGTCATCAACAAATATTGTATATCTTTATCAAACGTCATATACCATTTACAGCAAATTTTATAGGGAATTTGTAATCCTTGAACTTCCATTGACTGGAATCCATCTTGGATATCTAGTCATGCAGTCATTCACACATATCGTAGCCCAAGTTTTTCCTACTTCATAGCTGGCATCCCAATCAACCTAAAAATACAGAGACATGGGAAGAATTGATATTCCGGAGGATGCGAGAAAGCGTTGAAGCATAATCACTCTCTTGATGTCTCGGAGGGGCAACCGTTGTATTGATCTGCGTATTATTGTTGCTTCTCTGAACTCTTCGCTCATCTTCCATCTCCTTGCGATTAGGTTATCCACTTTTCCCCCTCGTGTTTTTTTAACTTGTGGTCGTGGCTTTTCCTCGCTTCCCTCCTTCCCTCGGGAGAATCGAAAGAAAACGCTGACTTTAATTCCATCAGAAAAGGAAGTAAATTTGGAGGATGACCTGCATTTGTCAGTTTTGTAGAATAAAAGTAGAAGTGAGGGAGGAACAGAAGATGCGGTTGTTTTTGTAGACTTAGTAGTATAATTAGTAGGGTTTTCCCTTGGGCATTGAATAAGCCTAACAGTGATTTGAATTGCAATCACAGCCCATTTAGTAGTTATTGTTTGGACTACTGAAGGAATGTAAGTGTTAATTACATCATGCTGTAATAGGGAAGAGTAGAGGAGAAGGAATACCATGATTTTGATTGATGGTCTAAGATCTAATTTTTCCAGTTTTATGTATTCCTTATTTTTGGTTATATCATTTATCAACATTTAAAAATCAAACTAAGCAGAATTATCCATCCTATTTACTCTCAAATTCTTCTGCATGCTATGAAAGGAAAATCCCCCACCCAGTTTGATAGTTTATGATATAATTATGTATCAATATCTAAAAAATGAGCAGAGCTATAATTAATTGAATAATGAGCATTCTTCCATATTAAAATATGACTTAGAATTTTGCATCAGTAGGAAATCTGTGACTACCCCCTTTACTATGCAGATACATGTTAAAAGAGTGTACCCCCGAATATATTTATACAGATTGAGTTAATTCCTGTAGACTGGTAATTGAATTGGGGTAGTTACAGCCCAGTAGTTGCACACATAAAGAGGTTACAAGGCCTCACACACAACACATATAGGATCAGGTTTGAGAACAGTGTAACAGATATCAACTGGCATGAACACTAACTAATAATATTCTACATGTACATACAGGGGACTGTAGTGTTGGATACATCTACATGTATGATAAACAGTTATCAGATATATTGAACATTCTAGTTCCTTATCTTCCGTAGATATGAAGGTATTATCCATCAAGCAACTTTGTATTATTATTATTATTATTATACAATCAAAATTATACAATTTACATTTCAGGGATCTACTTCAAAATGAATAAGATAAAGCACTAGCAAATAAAATATATCTGAAAAATGAAGGCCCCACCCCTCATATAAAAGGAGTTATGCCCAGACAGATGGCACGTTGAATCTGTATCGTAATACTGAATGATTGTAATAAATGAAAGAGAAATATAACACAATCGCATATGTTTATTTATATTATGTAGATGTGAATGTAATTGAACTGTCATGAGGAGATATAGTGGAAAGAGTAAAATTATTGCAGACTGATATGCATCTATTCACTATGAGATATGTCGCAGACTACAAGTTCAAGTTTAATCTGACTAAGATTAATATAAAATCCTACTTGGAAAACAGGTGAATCCAGGGTTCTCTTGCAGGGGGAATGGAGGGGGGGGGGGCAAGTGTGAAAAGGGGGGTTTTCACATTCTTAGCTTCTTCTTTATCACAAGGAGGTAACATGTCATCACATTTCTTTTTAGTCTGATGCCCTTATCAGACTCAATATGCTGCCCAGGTGGCGCATGCTCTCCCCCCCCCTCCCAATGATCCTGAACCATGTAGGAGAGATGGATCATATTAAGACTGACTTTCATTATTTTTAGAAATCCTTAACAAAAACAAAAATGCTAATTTTTTTGGGTAAGATCTCTTCACAAAACCAATGGGAGTAGATACTGAGACATGGGTTCAGAGTTCAATCAAATCAATAAATGGAAGCAACCTTGCTCATGTCTGTCAAATCTATCTCCAGTCTGATGTTACTGGATGCGTGCAATTTCCAGTACATTTCCTCTCCTAGAGCTGTTTTCACACTTTCCAAGGTATGGTTTGATGGGATCGCTGGCACAATCCAAGGTGAAAGTACCCATAATGAGGAAGGAGTCATGTATTTATTCAGGAATGGGAGACATGATAGGAAGAGAGATGCTTCCATTTACTTTGAGTGATGCAGCTTCATGAACATAATGTTGATCTGCAATTGTAGGTATGATTTAACGTTTAAAAATACAAGTTGACAAAAAAATTTGTCATTTTGATGGTGGTACCAAAATGTACCCAGGATAAGCTACATGTATTCAAACCTTCCCCACCAAAATAAGACCTTTATCTCCAAAACAACAATACAGTCTTTATGCACAGGTTGTAATTCTATGGAGGTCCAAACTAAAGCGGTTTTCCCCTGTTTTTAAATGTTACACCGGTCTGTCATATTGGTGATGATGTGTATGGTATGGAGTTCTTTTGAACTTTACTGCATTAGTCAAGATGATGGCTAAGATTTTTAGGATTATGCTGTGGTACAAATATGATTCCTTTTGTTCTCATTTAGAAACAGCAATAATTTTCCCTTATTTATTTTGTTTAAGTTGGAAAGGGTTGTGTATATTTGAAATGAAGGAAAATTCCTCAATGAATAGGAACAAATGTCTTAAAGATACCACCATTTCTATATGATCTGATAATAGACAGAAAGGCATTAAGTTCATAAACTCGTTTATAGAGGTAATACCCTTCTAGCTCTCAGTAACAACATGCAAATTGACCTTGAAAGGAGAAACACATCCATTTATTGCATTCAAATTGGACAATGGCTCCATCTTCTTGATTTCAATAGTCAGTGGAATTTAGCTGCTTCCCAGTTGTACATCCAATCCCCACCTTCTTGCTGTCTCTCTTGACAATTCATTACCCTTGGAGCATGCCATCGTAACAAGTATATGCAGGTTGCCATGGTAACCTAGACATCTTGATCACCGTTCTCTCTTAGCTGTCCATCAAACTTGAAAGAGGGAAATTAGATTTAAGACTGTATGTCGGGGGAAAAAAAGTAGAGAGGATAATAGTTGTAAGACATGGGAACTTTGGTGGTGATGAAAGATGGAGACATTTGAAGTGATGTACCAGAAGAGAATATTCTCTTAAAGGGATCGTTTAACAATGTTAAATCTGAGATTCACGGCCCTACCTATTATCATTGTCTGTGATATGGAGTAGTATTATATTAAATATTATATATATTGAAGACCTAAAAACATTGCGCTTCAAATTAATCAAGAAGTGCTTCAAAAAAGTGAAAATCTTTGAGTGACCGGTTTTACCATACTAGTTTTCCCCAATAGACTGTAGTGTTATGAAAACCGTCAGGCGAACGGTTTTCAAAAATCGTAATTCCAATCATAAATATCTTGATAATCAGACAGGAGATAGGGTTGTAAAAGTCATAGGGTTCCTGACTGACCTAAAGGTTTATAATTATCATTGCATCATGAACTAAATCATTAATTTTGTTTCAAAATCTGAGACAAAGTTACTGGATCCCTTTAAGGTTCATTTAGTGAGTGGGTGTTTAAACAAGAAGCACATGGACATGGAGCAATGTTTGGATGGTTAAGAGAAGGGAGAAAAGCCTTTTATCAGAGTCTGATGATCTTTGTTAGACATGACCTTTGGTAGTTGGGGACATTTCTAGTAAAAGCTCTGATACGGTTTCCATAGTGATTGAAAAGAGGAATGTAGACACAGTATTCTGTCATTAAATGATTAAATGATGTTTAATTAATCTTTGCTCAGGGTTAATAACCCCTAATACAAGTATGAATGTTTGCCTAAGGCAAGGCATTCATACATTTATTTAGTTTTTTTTAGGGGAGATGGGGGGGGGGGGTGCAAGGTAAATATCAAAATTGGAAAGCTTTCTATTAAACCTATCCTTGGACTGAACTTTACTCCCCCAACACTGTAATGTCCATATCACACACCCACAATGTTCTTTTAACGTTACTTACAACTTATCTTTATAGAGAGCAGATGAAATTATGAACAAAAAGGTCAATACCTATCATGAACTCGAAATGTCAGTTATAACAAAGTGAATGATCCAAAATAATTTATTTTCAATAATTGCTACTGTTATGAAAAAGACATACCAGACAATAAAAATGGTGGCGTTCTGTAATCATTTTCCTTTGAAAAGTCTTAACTCTCTCCTTCAATCAATAAACGATCAATATCTACTGTATCTGCATGTTAATGCAGTTGTTGTTGTTTTAACTTGATAGTGATTTGCCCCTTTAAGTTCAGCTGAATTTGTTGGAATAGCCCCTCTGACTAATAACTTCTGTGATGTTTTGTTATGCACCCATGTCTACAGCCTTGGGTGAGAGATCTCATTAGGGTCCATGGCTTTGATCTTGATTAGTAGACTACCTTCTATCAATATTATCAGGTCAGTAGCTCTATTGAAGGGTCAGTATTTACACTATATTAGCCAGCACTGTTGAACCATAGTAAACATAACACTGTTATAACAAACACTCCTATTAACAAGGTCATTTTGCTGGGTCCACTTCTATGTAGATGTTTTCTGTTGTTCTCTTTTGCTGATATAACAAGGTTATAATAGAGAGATGCAATCTTTCTGGTCCTAAGGAGATTGTTCAAGGAGTTACCACTCTCCTTGGTTTGTTATAACTGGCTTCCACTGTATTGTGTACAGTGGATTTTATTGGTAGTCATGTAACGTAACTGGACTTTTGACAGGGGGCCTCATGTTGGATTACAATTCAATTGTTGCTAGGATTCCCCTTGTTGTATACTTGTTCTTTGTTTTATTGTGCCAAATTAAATAGTAGTAAAATGGTAAAAATCTGTTTTATTTACTTTAAAGCAATAAACACCCCCAATGGTCAATATCCAGCTGTGGTTTCATTGCTGACTTCAACCTCCATGTAAACACTATACCAAACCCTAACCTGAAAACTAATTTAGAAGCCTTAACATGATCACAACTATTTATGAAGAAAAAAACAACTTAAGGGCAAATACAATCCCATATTGTTTATTCAATAGAAATTACATTTGGATTACAAACTATGTCTTACAGTCATTGTCATGTTTGCTCATATAAATAGGTGATGCACAAGGCTGTTGAAATCACTTGTGGTTGATTTAAAAAAAAATAGTTGCGATTGTATTCCAGTTGCAACCTATCCTTAACAATATATCTTTAAGGGAATAAAGCCTAAAGCAAATATCACCGGAGAAAGTGCCGGGTTTCCCTCCTTGCAGCCATGTACCAAGTGCTACGTGAGGAAATCTACATGTGAAATAGGTCTGCTGACTAGAAATTCATCTTGATTTCGTGTGAGCAAATGAAGACATTTGTTCAAGACAGCGAACAAACTCTTGCTACTGCTGATGAAGACGATGAAAACTGCAAATGTTAGTTGGCTGCACACTAAGCGGGCTGTATTTCCCATCAAGATCCCTCTGAACTGAGATCAATTGATTGTGGGCCAGAAAGTGCACAACATACATTTAATGGGGTAGAGGACATACCAAGATGTTGCCCTCTGTAATCTTCTTGCTGGTAAATTGGGCAATTTTAACCCCCACTTTAGCATTTTCCCCCTAAGAATACTTTTCTTCCATATTTTTACTTTTATAAATTTAAGAGATAATATTTGTACTACAAAAAGTGAGTATTACTAGGTCTGTATTCTTTGAATTAAATATACAGCTTTTTGTGTGTGCCAAAAAGTGCACAATCTGCATCTGCATGAGTTCGGGTAAAGGATGTGAGGTGTTGCCCTCTCAAATGTTATTGCTTATGAAATTTGCAAGTTTTATCAACTACTCGTAGCTACCTGCGCCCTCTATATAGCAAACAATGCCTTAGCGTTACCCATTAATCCCCAATGGTCCCCTTTTCTTATGTTAATTGAGAGCTGATTTGATGAGATAACCACCTGACAGTGACCACTCAGGGAGTTCTAATCCATCCTGGCCAAAATAGTGCAGATAGGGTTTAATCATTTTTTCCAATTATGAACTTTCCTTTTATCAGTTGATGATAGTGGAGAACATGCATTTGGTCTCGGACACAAAATGTTACCTGCTCTCCAGGCAAGTTGACCTGTTTAGAATATTATTCCCCAATCAATATCTTATTCTTATTTTGAAATGTGATGGTGTTAATATAGGATGTTAATAATTTATGTGTCAACAATAAAATGTGGGAGTTTTACCTCCTTTTTTCTCACTATTTTACTCTCTTCTCACTATTTCCTCTCTTGAATTATTTTATATTATTTGATTATGTGCTAAGTGTACAATGTGAATTCTTCTTCTTCTTCTTCAAGATAATCTGCCTCCTTCAATACTAAAGATTCTTGCAGATGCCGTATACTCGGCCTGGTTGGGGTATGCAGGAGGACCATTACACCGGGGTTTCCCCCTATTTGCTGGTTTATTGGACATAATATATTAATCTCTGTAGTGATGTATTATGGGCTAGATTTATCACCCCTTTTGTGTATCTTTTTACTTCTTTGGACATCTTTGATCCTATTTTCATCATTATTCTTCCTTCAAATTCTTGCAATTTTTGATTGTTTGTTCAGAAATCACAGAATATGATATCTTTGGAAGATATGAATGTAGTAGGTCTTAAAGCTGACAATTTGAATAGCTGTAATTTTAAAAAATTTTAATCGAGCTTAACTGGCTTAATTTCAATTATTACATTGTTTTCTTTGAGAAAAAAAGTGCCCATGAGAAAAACAGTTTTCCCATGATGCACAGTAATGTTCTCCAACTCTCCACCACATCATTTCATACTCCTACCCATCAAAGCACTCGACCGACAATGAAGACAACCTGTTATAAGTACTCAAATAACGCTCACCGATTTAGACATCCATGTTCTCAGGAAGCAGGATCGTGTCAACGAGATGTACGGTGAGCCGCTTTCCGTTCGCCTTTTAAGATGCGATCCATTATCTCTGTAACGGAAAGAGTCGGCCGTAAAAAGAAATGCGATATCAGAGGCAAACATGAACTGGTTGGATAGGACACTGTTTGTCTTTCCGAGTATGGTTTGGAATCGAGGTAGAGGCTCAACTGCAGAATATTATTTGCATTTTTGTTCTGTAAATCTATGCATCAACATGCTTTCTTTCTTACATAGCGCTCAGAAACTTCGGTGGAAAGAGCTTTATAAGCACAGTTTTTTCATAATTATTATTATTAAATTTGTGGGTGGTATTTAGAAAGCTTTTCCATATGTTTTTCACAAGTGTGCTCAGTCTTAGTACATGAATGAGCATCTTAAGCCATTGCTTACTTGAAACCAGATTGTTTCTGTATTAAACACATGGGCAATATGAGAATTCAGTAGTCACTGGTTTAAAGATGATTGTTCAGGGTGACTTGCATGATACCTCCAGACTGACTCCAAACTGACTCCAAGCCGACTGATTCTCTGCCAGGGTTACGTTTGATCTTGGGTCTGCCTGGTGTCTTTCTGGTCATTGTGGCTGCGGTAGCCATGTTTTTACTCTCTTGACATCTTTAATTAGTCTTTATTTAATAGAAAATTTCATCAGTGATTATGCAAAGGTAATATATTGATATCAATATTATTAATAACTCATGAATATAAACTGTGATATTTGAAAAGTAAACAAACTACATTTCTTGTATAATGTACACAGTATGCAATTTTATCATCCACAGCTGCATACATTCACATAAGATAATTTTGAGGTGGCATTTCTGTATATCTGATCAACCTACTACACCTAAAGATTGAAAAGAAAAGATAAAGAATTGTAACAAACATTAAAATGATATAGCCTTTTCTCCTTTCTCTAGTCTTCTATTATTTCTTCATTTGTTTCTTCATTTGTATTGTCATAAAAAGATAAAATGAAAAAAAAAATGATGAAATGATTTTCACTCTCTTTCGAAGTATTTAATTTAAACCTCTCACCATGCAATACCTACCGTCATATTTTGTGAATGTGACCCATTACATTCAAATGCTTGATTTACAGCTTGTCTCTTTCCTCTACATGACCCCCCTCCCTCTTACCCCACCCCCCCTTCCCCAACCACCACCACCACCTTCCTCATTCCCCACCTGATGCATACACATGTTGCATTAAGCCAAGCAATAAAATCATGCCTGGCTTTCTAATATTCATCCTCACGCTTACGCAGCTTTATTCATGCAATCCACCCAATTCTATGCGTGTCCACCGCCCTGCTATAACCAAAGTCACGATGGCAAGGGGAGAGCTTCATTGTTGCTAGGAACTGAAACGCGTATCCAAGCAATTTCCTGGGGAAAAGGGGTCTCCAATTCCACCGACATAGATGCAGATTGGTGATTTCACTCTAGAAAATGTGTGCCTGGGCAATGTTTTGGAGCTGACTGGGTAGTTTGATCAGGAATAATGCTTTTGCATTAAAAATTGTAATGGACACTACAGTGAGATTGTTCAACGGACGATTGTTATTGAAATGTGCATTATGGCTGATTTATTTTGCCTTGGATTTGAAACTTGATGCAGGGGAAAGTGTGCTGAAGGAAATTGAATGTATATGAAATGGAACAAAATGTAATATTATAAACCCTTTCAAGCCATTTATGATCCACTTTGGTTTTATTACCTGAGTTTGTGGTTATGAAATCATGTATTGTTATGTGATCTGTGTTCTAAATAAACGCAAAGAAAAGGTGACAAGGAAATGTCTCCTCATAAAATGGCACGAAACACATCATAAAAATTTGAGCTCCATTATTAGACTAGCGCATAAGATGTGCTCTGTGGTCAACTTTCTACACATCCCAAATTACAAATTCACTCAAGACTAAGCGCTACCTAACTGTAAACTTAATAAAAAGCCAATCACAAGCTATATCTTTGTTGAAATATCTAGCGTGGAGTAACTTTTAGATCACCTACTGGACTTCAAAACTCAATGTTTTTGCTTTCATTATATCTTGCATATTTCTACCTGCTCAATTATGTAATTTAAGATAACAGAGGTCACCTATATGATTTTAGATGCTGCATGTTAACATTGTACATGTATTCACTGTATGATTCTTCATTTTATCAAGGCACACACCAAGCAGGTTTTGTATCCTAGCAACTAAATTGAAGACAATGTCGAGCCATTCAAGACAGTGTCTAAAATTGTGCACAGTCCTTGTAAAATGGAGAAAAGAAATCAAGTTCAAGAGAAAAGGGAGTGATGAATATGTGAAAGAGATTGAAGGGTTGGTTATGATCAGATACTATTATAACAAAAAAGAAACATTGAAAAATCAAAAAAGAACTTGTGGATATGCAGAATGATCTTTATTGTTAAAAAGCAGTGCTGTGAAATATGTTGGATTTTTACTTTGGAATAAATATTCACAATTATTATTATAAAATATTGATAAAATCTTATATAGCCATTATCAAAGTGGGGAACCATAATTCTTATTGCAATATAAGTACTAAATCATAGGTTAATGTGTTTTTTAGGTCATTTACAAAAAAAATCATCTTGCCTTCAATTTAATTAATTAATGATTAATTAATAGATGTGTGTTCCTATTGTAGCAACTGTCCAACAAGCTTAAACAAAAAAGTAAAACATGTATGAAATTAATTTATATCGCAAGATTTAATCCTTTTCTTGATTTACATGGAAAGTGTTTTAAATATTTCACAGCTCTCTCGGTATGCTACACGATATTTACAGTGTGTAATGTACAGTAAATTCCCCTTAACTATATTGGGCATGCTGGATTCAGTTAAATTTCATCCATGAAAATTGGATTTATATCTCAATAGTGGCATGGAGTAGTTATCTCCTACCGCAGGCTGTAGTATTACATTAATTGATTTGTAAATACAAATTTTGAAATACAGCTAAGGGCAAATACATATTATTTGCTGGAGAGAGAGAGGGGGAGGGGGGTGGGAAAGGTAGAATGAAACATAGAAAGAGGAGGGAGAAAGAGGGAATGAAGAGAAAAAGCAAAATAATAGAGAGAGAAAGAAGGAAGAAAAAGAAGAAGAGGAGGAAGAGGAGGAGTATGGCTTAGAGCAAGACAGAAGGATTTAGATATAATTGTTTCCAGATTGAAGGCTTACAGCACTGTATCACCTTATTGAAAATATGAAATGGAAGAACAATGATTGTAGATCCAAGCCAGCTAAACTTGCTTTGGTCAGCTGTGGGCATACTGTAACACCCTTTAATAACAAATGAAGTTGAAAAGTCATGCCTGACCAGTGTTTGCTCTCTGAACACACATTTGAATGGTTGCCTTAGAATGACTATATTGACTGATCACTGAATGCCCAGCCCACCCAATAAATATAGTCAATAGGTAAATCCACAAAGTTATATGGACATTCCCATATCGATTGGCCTACTATTTCAACATTTCTGTTGGTTTTATTTGACAAAGAGATCCTAATGAAATATATGGGGCTGTAAGGTACAATGCACTTCCATACTATAGAACAACATAAAAAGTAACCATTTGAGGGGGTTTTAATGTATGGAACACTTTACTCTACACAATCATATTATCACTTCAAAAATATTTTTTCAAGATTTAAATGATAATAATAATAATAGCTAACAATTATAATGCGCCTAATACTTTATTTCTAAGCAAAAAAATGAGTCAATTTGACAATGAAAACATCTAACACATATCTTATAAATACATTTCAAAACAACTCCAGAAAAAAAATGGAAATCCATTTATCCTGGGAAACAAAAGCAATATTTTTGTTTTGTGAGAGGAAAATCAAACCTTTCTACGAATTGAATTGAATGAAAAATCAGAAAAGAAGTATGGTGAAAGTTTGAATGAAATGGGACAAGTAATAAGTACCAATATGTGCATTCCCATATCGACTGACATAATTTTTCTACACTTCTGTTGGTTTTATTTGACCAGCATATCCTGGTTAGTAGCATACTATGAACAACATATGCACTATTATTTTAGTAATAAGCAATTTATTTCTTCCAACAAGTAGTCCTCACAAAGCTAAAGTATGATTGACAGCCAACATTGAAGATGAGTTAGCAGTTAAAAGCAACATTTTAAGATGTTATAAACTTTCAAAAATATGACAAAATATACACAATTTCCTCCCAGGAATTCCACTTCTATTAGAGTAAAACAAAATAACTCATTAACATTTTGTTTATTTGCTTGTCTGTGTGTTTGTCATCTCTCAGTGTAGATTATGATTCTGGTAGAAGTATGCAGTTGTAACTGAATTTTGGAAGTCAAATCTCAGAGTGCTTATAAATTACAATGTAAGATGCCAAACAAAATTTTGCTTATTAATTGAAGACTCGAGCTTTTTTGGTATATTTTTCAGCCATAGCACAAATGAAAAGAATGATAACGAGCTTGATTTGTAAAAGTAAGGCTATGATATAGCCATACTTGTACAAAATATAATTTGAAAAATACATGTAAAAATATACATTTTATATATTTCAAAACTGTAAAGCATGTTTATTTATGAGAACAGTATATAAGAATTATGATGATATGAATCCTGATCGCTACAAGTATAGCTATTAGTAATTCGGTTTTCTTCCATTTTAAGTGGGATGAGATGAGATAACTCTATATCCCAACACTGGTTGGCCTACACATGTCAGTAGATGGCAGCAGAAAACTTTTTATAGTTTGGCCCATTTATTGATAAAGATGAGATGCAAGGTTAGTCTTGACAAAACCAATTTCTTTTATCCAGCATTTTCATGCCCAACTACATGTATGTTTATTTTGACCCAGATGTTTTCATTCTTTAAGACTCTATTACAAGTTATGGATATTTTTTTTTCTTGAAAACTTGCCTGAAGTAAAAATGGGAGAAGGATTCCATTTTGTTATATATTATTGTATTTCTCACATTTATATAGTTCAAAATTGTAAAGTGTTTTTATTTATAAGAATATTCTATTTTTAAATGTCAGAGGCTTGTCTTATGGTGCAACCTGTATATAAAGATCACTCAGGGGAGACAAGATATACATTCCTCATGAAAAAAAAGGTCTGTATGTACAGGTAACTTTGATACAGGTTTCATTGAGAACAAGTTTCAAGGGAAAGAAAGAATGCAGTCTATAATATAAACATAGGTGTCAATCCTTACGTAATACCTATTGTTCAGGGGGGGGGGGATGAATGAATAGATCATCCCCCCCTGAACAATAGGTATCAATTACAGATCGACACCCATGATTATAAATGTAGACAGATTGTCTTTCTATACATAACAGGTTAAGCAGATTCTATACTAATTTAAGTCAGGGTTTTGGGCAAGAACTTTCAGTGTAGCTCCAGCACTTAAGATGACTAGCGCCATCACATGTCGGTGATATGGAAACACATGCATTTCCCCAAACAGCCTTACAAAACGAGTTAAAGTCTTGATGAAGGTCTTGGATACAGTTGTACAATTGTTGACAGAGTTATGTTGCTGTTGTTGTCATTCTTAGGTTGTTACAGATTTGTATCAATAAACCGGAACACCATTTCGCATCACCTAGTAAAACTAATATATTTCTCAAAAATAGAATTCATTGCTAGTTACTCTAATATTTTATTGAGATTTGTAAGCAATAAATAGAGAAAAAAATAAAACAAAGAAGAAAAACAAGGCGAATTTCTCCTTTTTTTTAATATGTTTTTTAAAATCCTACAATTAAAATAACATTTTCACAATTCATCCTTACTTTCGGTCAAAAGTGTTAAATAGTATTGCTACAAATGTTGAGTAATTTCAGAAATGTTCAGTTTATATAGCTCTTAAATATGCAAGTGAAAGTCAAAGGTTCAGCCGATTCAGCCGAGGACGCAGGTTCGAAACTGAGTCACGTCTTTCGGATGGTGACGTTAAAAGTCGGTCCCCAGACGTAAATAATCATATCTGATTGATACACGTCTGTAAAAACCCAAATACACACACACACACTGTAAATAATCATATCTGATTGATACACGTCTGTAAAAACCCAAATACACACACACACACAAAGGTATGTTTGTGCAGATGTAAATGCCTCCCCCAACTTCCCCCTTACCTTCTGCAAAGCTTTGCATGTGAAGATCCCCCCCCCCTCCCCTGTCCCCATCTTTCCTCTCTCGCTCTAGTGACAAGGGCATGTGAAGAATCTGAAAAATTTGTGAATTGAAATATCTTTGTGCAGTGGAGGGTCACGGTCTACACCAGGTGCCGTGATGACATGGGAAGGGGGTAATATGATGGCTGGACAGTCCGTCCACCCAAAGAGATACTACAGATCTGTAGTATCTCTTTGGTCTATCCAAGAACTTCTTGGTTTATCCAAAAAGGTTTGCTTCTAGTTTGCTCGAAATTGAACGGAGCCATTGTCCTCAACAATGATTATAAAACAAAAAAAGTATAATCCCTGAAGAGCCAAGTTAGTAAGTACATCTCATGTTCTTCCAGGCAAGTTTTATGAGTGTAAGTATTTAATTGTTAGAAAGTAAGATAGGATTTTTTTACTGGGTGTAAGCCACAAATATGTTTGAATAATTAAGATAGGATTATTCCAGTTTCTTTAGACTGGGTTGTATTCATTTTCTTTCAAAGAGGAATAAACTTAATGCAGCCTAGAAACTAATCTAACAATTTCACAAATATTATTTACATTCACATCCGCTGTCCACATGATATTCTTGAATCATGAAAGGAGGCATTGTACTTCATCAAGTGCAGGGTACCTAACAAGTTATGGACTGGTAAAATAATTAGGGTTGGGGAGTTTACTAAACGAGAGGTATTAAGATGAAGAGAAATTGAGATGGATGATGATGGTCATCTAGATGGAGACATTTATCATCATACAAAGTGAGTTCACCAATTTAATAGTCTAGGATTGTGGTGATGGGAAAAACTGTAGTGGCCATTGTGATTATGATGATGATTTTGGTAATAGTGATATTGATGATGGTGATGAGGAGGAGGAGGAGGATAGTGAGATAGATGATGATAATGGTTATTAGGATGATAATGATGATGATGATGGTGTTAGTGATGACAAAGGGGATTAGGGTTGCCAATAATAATGACAGTGATGCCTTAATGGAAGTTGTGCAGGGCTTCATTTAAATGTAGTTTTGTTAACCGAATGACCTACCCTGCTTTTTAAAGAAGACATGAATATTAAAATAAATAGATAAATAGTTGTGTTTCTGATAATGATGATGGTGATAATGGTGATGATGATAACGATGATGATGGTATTCATGATGATGATGATGATGATGATGATGATGATGATGATGATGATGATTAAAATAAACTATTATTCTACTATCAAATCAAGAATGATCTATAACAGGGAAAACTTTAGCCTATTAGGGAGACAGAGAATAACAATAACCCAATGAAGATGGTAAATCACCAAGTATTGAAACAGTTTCCATAATCATGTGTACTATATTATCATACTCTAATAGGAAAGTATATTTATATGATGAATCAGATTTGTTAGACATCAGCCAGTCAAAAGGGTTATTCCAAGGTTAATTGTAATTTATTTTCAAGGTAATAAAGGAAAATGATTGAGACTGACTGGATAAAACAATCAATGAAACTAGACGTGGTGATATGAGGTAATAATGGCTTAATTTGTGTCAATATCCTGTTCTGAAATAGCCTTTATATTAGAGAATTCATAATTGTTGTTGTCATGTCTCCTCATAGACTTCCTTTTGAACAAGAGTATGAACATGCTCAAACATGTAGGCTTATTCGATAGGGTTTTTTATTAGAAAAAAGTAAAACAAATATTTTGGGTTGAGGAATGCATAAGTGTTGAGCAAGAGACCAATCATATTTATGCTCAATGTGATTTTAAAAAAGACAGGAATTTTTGAAGATGATACGAGTCTAAATTATTGGGCTGGTGCTTGAAACGCCCCTTTTTGAATGTATAACCACATGATGATGATGATGATGATGATGATGATGATGAGGAGGAGGACGAGGACGAGGACGAGGAGGAGGAGGAGGAGGAGGAGGAGGGGGAGAGGAGAGGAAGGAGGGATATTTGAATAATTTGGATAATATTGATTATGATCATGGTGTTTATAATTATAACAATATTAGTGGTAATTATCGAATAGGCATGTGGAATTATAGATTTTGCTGGAATAGAATGAATTTATAGTGAATAACAGGCTGAAATTCCCAATCGCTATGAAACAAATGATCATGCATACCACTTCCATAAATTATGTACTTTCATGAAATACATGTCTCTTATTTTGTGAAAAAAAAACATGAAAGTATGTGACCCCATTTAACATCATCCCACACAGCTCATGGTTGACATGGCAACATCATACCCCCCTTCTTCTCTGGCCGATCTGAAGTCATTAGGGTACAATTATTGAGGGCGATATTGATTGATAGATGAGATCAAAGAATAGGTGACATTCAAAGTTCCAATTGGGAACTCTTTGAGTGATGGGTATGTGCGATTTGGATATATATATAATCCAGAGCTCAAATCCATTTTATTTTGATGGGGGTAAGGTTGGGGGGGGGGGGA